>JAKRSK010010959.1:0-17032 GCA_029891615.1 Natrix natrix natrix
ACACAAATTCTTACACCTATTATTAAGGAGTGAATTGTTCCAGATGGCCACTTGGGAAAGGAGATTCTGGGGTTCTAATAATTAACAATTGAAAATTGATAATCAATATGTAATGATTGATAACTGATACTTAATAATTAATAACTGGTGATTAATAATTAATAATGGATGATTAATAACTACTGATTGATAATTAATAATAAGAATTTCTTTTGGGGGGAAGGGTTGCGACAACACGGCGTACGATCTTGGAGCTCCAAGATCGCAGTCAATATTTCTGCCCCTGGATGGTCTTTTTGTACCTAAACCATCCCGCAGAGACAGTGATAGAGAAGAGTACGTCCTACTGATCTCAGGGACATCGCAAAGTCCCTGATTGATCCAGGAGAAGCTCTTATTTCTGACAACAGAAACACAGCCATTGAAGCTGCTGAAGTTGGGACAGCTCCGGAACGGAAGGAAAACGGAAAGAGAAAGTGTGTCGAATTGGTGAGGAAATATTATTATTAGAAAAGAGACTACCCCCCAAAAAAATCAAAGTTAAATTAAAATTGAAGATAGAAGAGAGCAAGTGGCGAAATTAAGCCACATTAAAGTTAGTGTGTTATCTTTTTTTAATTTTTCTTTTTATGGATGGAATTTTTGCAAATGTTTCCTATTTTTTAAACTGAATGGATTAGTTTTTCTTCTACTACTTTTTATATTTGTGTTGTATTTGTGCTGATAAATAAATAAAGGGAGACTAGTATAGATCTATTTCAAGCTATTTAGCTCTCATCAGCTAGCCATACCCTTACTGGGGTTTGAGTGGCTTAGTGGCTAAGACTCCTGCCAAATATGTAATACAGCCCAGGTTCAAATCCCAGTAAGGGTATGGCTTATGAGAGTTAAATAGCTTGAAATAGATCTATACTAGTCTCCCTTTATTTATTTATCAGCACAAATACAACACAAATATAAAAAGGCAACATTAAAAATAAAAATATGGTTTTCTGCCTGGATGGTTCTCTGTAATGAGCTGAAGGACAGAAAGGGGGAGGAGAGAGCTCCCTCCCATATTTGGGCATACCAGGGGTTGTAACATACATACATACATACATACATACATACATACATACAATTAGTTTGATAATATGAAATTTTATATAAACTGCAAGTGGAGACTATGAGAGGAGGTTTAAAAGCTTTGTTATTAAATACAACCAATTTTTACTTAGAACATGTTATGAAGATGTAATGTTATTGGATGATTTTAGGAGGATTTAATGGAATGCCATTATATAGCTTTACTTTAAATTTAGAATATTTCATATAAAAGGATGTAAAAACAATTATATAGTCAAATGAAGGTTGAAGTACAATAATAGTAATGTATATAAATATATTTGATTTAAAAATATGTGATTTGATATGAATTGTGATGACTATGGAAGGGATGCACATAAACTTTGTAACAACTGACACACTTTCTATAATCTGTAATGGAAGATGGTTTTATGTTTTTTGTTCTGTCTGTTTGTATTTGTTTAAAAATAAACAAAATCATTTAAAAAAAGAATTTCTTTTGATTTCTTCACTCCATTTCTGTGTTGATTAGAATTATCTTGGTGTTTGTGATATTATTTTTCAAATACATTTTCACAGTGTATAAAATCTATGCAACACATTGCAAATTATTTGAGTCTTTATACAACATAGTATACTCTCTATATGGAAGTAGATAGAGATTTGCCTTCCCAAATAACCATTTTTAAGTCTCTGCTATATCTCCACTGCAAATTCATTAAACAAGAGAACATCACTTTCCCCACTCAATAATGAAGAACTCAAGGTGTATTCCATTTATTTTCGCCCATCCTTTCTTTCTTTTTCCCGTCCTTGGTCCATCCTCCCTTCTTCATAATAGTTGGAAAGAATAAGAAGTTACTAAGATCAGGCATGATAGAAAAATAGGCATTAACCTCTATTTGACATGATCTTAATTATTAATTAGGAACATTTCTCTACAAGTTAATAGAGGATATTAGAATGCTTCTCATAAGTTAATAGAGAATAAAACAACATGGCTCATTAAGACTTTAAAATTATTTTAAAAACTCAGTCCAATATCTGTGGTGGTGCAATGGTTATAATGCAGCATTGCAGGCTAACTCTGCCAACTGCCAGGAGTTTGATCCTGACCGGTTCAAGGTTGACTCAGCCTTCCATCCTTCTGAGGTGGGTAAAACGAGGACCCAGATTGTTGGGGGCAAGAGGCTGACTCTGTGAACCGCTTAGAGAGGGCTGCGAAGCATTGTGAAGCAGTGTATAAGTCTATGTGCTATTGCTATTTAATGAAAAATGCTATCACTCTGCTAAATACATAACTCCCACAGCAAGTCTTATGCCTGTGGATAAGTAGGACTGTATTTCTTACGGAGTAGGACTGTATTACTATTGTCTTTCTAATCTTTCCTATTAGTACTATCATGTTACCCCTAGTCCAGTGGTGGGTTGCTAACCAGTTTACTACCGGTTTGCTCATGCGCGCAATGCTTCTGCGCATGTGCAGAAGCATCTGGGCAGGTGGGCGGAGCATCCTGCTGCCCCCAGCAGTTCAGCTGAACTGGGCCAAACTGGCAGCAGCTCACCTCTGCCCTAGTCCTTCTTTCCCTAGACTAAACCAACCTAATTCCTACAACTATTCTTCATTTGTTTTAGCCTCCAGCCCCATGCTTTATATCATGGCGAACAAAATAAATAAATAAATGAGTAAATTTCACTTTCATGTCACTGAATGTGCAGGTTTAATTCCCACCCAAAGTTTTTATTATTATTATTTTTATACAGCTTTGCACATACCGTGTTTCCCCGAAAATAAGACAGGGTCTTACTTTCTTTTGACCCCCCAAAATAAGCGCTTGGCCTTATTGTCAGGGAGGTCTTATTATTTTTGAGGTGCAGGAAGCGGCGAGCGTGGTCACTTCATGGCTGCTCCTGTGTTGCAATATTTTTGGGGAGGGCTTATTTTCGGGAGAGGGCTTATTTTAGCACCTGCACTCAAAAGCCCGATTGGCTTATTATCCAGGGAGTTCTTATTTTCAGAGAAACAGGGTATTATAGAAACAAAGTGTTAACCGGATCTTCCCTATTTCGTCGTCTCTTTTACATAATCCATTTTACGTCATTGGTTTTCACTTTCAGCCAAATTATTTTCTTTCATTATTTTTCATTTTTTATACTCACTTTTTCCTAGTACCTAAACAATATCTTCAATTGCCCCTTCAAAAATTGCACCAAATTATTGCTTCATATTTCTCTATTGGTCTGTTTACTATAAACAATATACTGTATTTTTCAGTGATGTGCGGTGAGGTTTATGACTGGTGAGGCTGGTGACGTCATCAAACCGCGTGGTTGCTCCGATCACACGGGCGCAGCCCAAACGGAGAAGTTTCTCTTCTCAAAAATGTCAGAAAGGGACAGACAGGCTGCCGCAGCTCCACTGAGAAGACATTTCTGAGAAGAGAAACTTCTCCTTTCTCCTCCTCCCCCCCTTCTAGCACTCATGATGTTACCTCGGCATTTTTTGCATCGGGCGAGCCCGGGATCCTTGCAAGGGGAATGGGACCACGTGTGCAGGCGGCTCCTCAGCGCACAGCCTCAAATTAGCACAGCCGCGATCCCCTTCCCCTGCACACGTGGTCCTATTCCCCTCCTTCCTAAGCCAACATGAAGGGGACCACGGCTGCGCTGATTGAGGCTGGAGCTGAGGAGCCTCCTGCATATGTGGTCCCATTCCCCTTGCAAGGATCCCGGGCTCGCCCAATGCAAAAAATGGCGAGATTGGCACACTTGGGGCTGCTGCTGAGATGTCCAGGGTGGCTAAACCAGCCACTTTCGCGGCTTCCCGGAGTAATTTTTTTTAGATTTTCATGATGAGAGCAGTGAGGCTCCGCCTCCCCTGCCTCCCCTGACTGCACGTCACTGGTATTTTTTGGAGTATAAGACACACCTTTTTGCCCCCTAAAAGAGGGTGAAAATTTGGGTGCGTCTTATACACTGAATGTAGCCCCACCCACCCACTGGTCCCAACCCCTTGGCCTCTGCTTCCCAGCAATTTACCTCCTTGCAGCAAACGGGGGCTTGTGGAGGCTGCAATAGGCTATAGCAATCCCTGCAGCCTGAAACAGCTGATGATCGGGAGAAACTGAAAGTGAAACTTGCTGTTTGCTCCACGAGGCAAATTGTCTGGGAGGCAGAGGCAGATTTTTTTTCTTGCACTAATCAGGCTGTTTGCTGCAAAGAGGTAAGTCAACAACTATAAATGCCTATAGAATGTTCAAATTATTAGATTTATTTTTTAAAGACTGCTTTATTATTATTCTAGAAAACTTAATGAAATGAAGAAGCTTTTTAAAATAAATGCTTGATCTGAAGAGGCCCGGTGCTGTTGTTTTAAAAAGTGCTATTCTTTTAAATAGCAGAGAATAACTATATTTCCAGAAAGCACATCAATTTAAATAGCATCTGTGCAAATATAGTCTGAGATATAACACTACAAACAGTGTATATTGTCTGTACTGTTTGTTGCAAGGAGGCAAATTGCTGGGAGGCAGAGGCAGATATTTTCCCCTTGTTTTCCACCCCAAAATCTAGGTGCATCATATACTTGGAAGCGTCTTATACTCCGAAAAATACGGTATATTCTCTAGTTACGTTTTGATGTAGAGAGCATTTATTTCACTTTTTCTACAATTTAACCATGTACTATACTTTCTTTATTTCTTAATTAGTTGCAGAACAATATCAATCATACTATTCCCTTTAATCTACTATTACAATTCTCCCCCTCTTCTTCCTCTTTTATCCATTTTTTCTTGGGCTCTCACAAATTCCATTTTTAATCATTTTTCTTCTTCTCCTGCTTTCCCCTAACTTCTTCTTTTTCCTGTTTTTATGGTTATTGTATCTTTTCTTCAGAGTATTCATTTTTATTATTCTGGTACCTTTCCCCAGGGTTTTCCCTGTTCTCCTCTCTTTCTTACTAACTTGTGGTTTCTTTTTGGGGTGGGGATCTCCCCCTTTGTCAATGTGCAGGTTTAATTTTGAAAGCTCCATATAGCTTGGCCCAAAAACACCAGCAAGATCACCTTGTCTAAGCACAATCTGAAGAGTGGGCAAATCAGTGGTCAGTTACGACTGGTAGGTCCGGTACAGGCATACCAGTGCCTGCTGGGAGCACCAGATACCGTTCAGGTATGGTGCTCTGGAGGGCCCACCTGCCCACCCGAGCTCCTTGCCAGTATTTGAGCTCTTCGGTGCTTCAGTGCACGGAGCATATGGCATCTGCACGACGCTCTGCCGAGCAGGTGTTGCAGAGCATCGCAGGAGGTAAGGACGCATGCATGTGCTGCGAGCATTCATGTGGTGGATGCTGGCCCCCTTTGCACTGTACAGGGTTGCACCGGGATCCGGAACCCACCACTGGGGCAAATGCACAGGCCCTGTTTTGGATGAAATTCGGGGAAGTTCTGGAAAGCTGAGTGATTCGACTGGTTTAAATCAGGAAGCTAACCCTGGCTGAAAATGTAGCAGTGTGAGCAGTAACAGGCGCATCTCCCTGTGTCCATGTGTCCTTGCTGCCCTGAGAGCTGCATTGGCTACTAGCTGTCTTCCAAGTGCAATTCAAGGCACTGGTCACCCACACAGCCCTTCATAGGACCTGATGGTTATTTGAGGGATCACCTGCCTCCAGATGTTTCTGCCCATTTGGGCAGAGTGGATGAGCCTCAGTGAAATGAGTGATCCCTTTAATAAAATGCTGACATTTTGTGTGGCGAGAGGGCAGTGGTGAGAATCAGCCAGTTCGCACCTATTCGGGGGAACTGGTTGTTAACTTTCTAAGCAGTTCGGAGAACCGGTTGTTGGAAGAAATCTCCTTTTTTTTCTCCCCCACTTTACAGGGCTAATCCTGTAAGGAAGGCAGGAAGGAAACATTCTGGTATTTCTAGCCTAATCTTTATTGCCCTGCTTCCAGAAACTGCCTCTCCGGTTAAGCCTTATTACATTGTAACAGCTGAGGTGAAGTGCCCACCGACCTGAGTGATGTTAAGTTGGCCACGCCCACACAGTCACATGACTACGGAGCCACGCCTCCCCAACTGGTCATTAGGCAGGGGCAGGAGGCAGAAGAGTTCTGGTCAGCCCCAAGATGATCAAGATGGAATTGGGGTGGGGATTTTTTACTCCTGTCCTCTCTCCAGGGAGGATGGGCAGCGAGTGGGGTGGGGGCAGAGGTATGAAAGAAAAGCTTGAGCCTGAGAAGGGGAGGGGAGGGGGGCGAGGGGCTCTAGGGTTGCCTAGAGGCTGCCAAGGAGGAGGGTTAGGAATGCCCAAGGAAGGGAGGAGGAGTGGAGGGAAGCACAGTTGGGCACAGAAAGTGTGGGGCACAGCAGCCAGGGAATTCCCGGGGGGGGGGGGCTGGAGTTGGAAGGATTCTCATTTTTGGAGGAAAGAGAAACCAGTTTGTGCCAGCAGCTGCCAATCAGCCCTGGCCTGGCACATCCCAGGTGTGTCTGGACTACATTCCCCTGGCTGAGGAAGATGGGTTCAGCAGTCTAATATCCCAAAAGTAAGGAAGGAGAGAGAGAGAGAGAGAGAGAGAGGAGAGAGAGAGAGAGAGGGAGAGAGAGAGAGAGAGAGAGACAGAGACAGAGACGACTGGCACGGTTTCAAAGGTGGCTGGGTTGATCGGTGCAATTGACATTGAGTTGACCATGCCTACCCAGTCACATTAGGGCAGAGAACCAGTTGTTAAATTATCTGAATACCACCACTGAGGGAGGGGCAGGTGTCAACCCTAAAGTTAGACGAGAGCTTAGGAGCTCAAAGCTATCTAAGTCTAAGGCTACTTTTAATAGTGCACTTTGCATTCTGAATGTACTTTCCTCCTTCCTCAGTTTACCTTCCTGGGAAATAGGGAGGAGCCTGTCTGAAGCTTTTTCTCAGTTTCTTGGAATGAACTATAAATATTAAAACAATAAAACACTATTACAAATCATTTCAGATCATAGACAAAGCATTGTCATCTGTATATGAAAGTACTCAGAAATTTGCATTTCCAAATAACCAATTTCTACGCATTTCCTGTATTTTTATGTGTGAGTTCATAAAACAACCTGGTCTTCCTCCTAATTCAATAATGATCAAGCCATGATCAATAATGAACAAATCAGGACCAGTCATTGATTCTCACCCACCATCCATTCCTTTCTTCCATCCATCTTTCTTCATAATAATTTATTTTCAAATCCATCACTGGGGCCTCAGTGGGGACAAATGGGATTAATGAAAAATAAAAGTCTGGTTGCTGATTAAGAGATTGCTTGTGATTAATGACTTCACTAGATTTCTAATTATTTAATAGATAAGTCCCTCCCTCATTTCAGCATTTTTTAGAAATCATATCAAATACATAATAATAATAATAATAGTAATAATAATAATAATAATAGTAATAATAATTAATAATAATAATAATAATAATAATAATAATAATAATAATAATAATAATAATAATAATAATAATAATAATAATAAAAGTCCCAAAATCAAAATAAAAGTTCACAATTCCCACATAAATCAGAGATTCTTGTGCCTCATTATATTTTCTCTACAATTCAGACTGGGTTTAAATAGAATAATGAAGCATTTAGGGAAAAAGATGCAAGCCAAGAGACCAGCCCCAGAGGCCAAGATGGAGAAGATCTCCACAGCCACCATGGACTTCCCTTTGGTGCTCAGGTAGGTGGGAAGGAAGGAGATCCAAACACTGCAAAAGACCAGCATGCTGAAAGTTATGAACTTGGCTTCATTAAAGCTGTCAGGCAATTTCCTAGCCAAAAAGGCCACTGTGAAACTGATGAAGGCCAGGAAACCCAGGTAAGCTAGGACAGTGTAAAACATTGAAGCTGAGCCTTCATTACATTCCAAGATGGCCTCTCCTACCAAGGAGTGGAAGTCCCAGCTGGGAAATGGGGGAGAAGTTACCAGCCAGGTGGCACAAATAATTACTTGGATCAGGGGACAAGTTAAGATGATGGATTTGGTCAGAGGTTTTCCCAAGAGTTGTCTTGTGCTGTTCCCAGGCTTGGTAGCCATGAAGGCCAGAACCACCATGACAGTTTTTGCCAACACAGAAGAAACTGCAAGGGAAAAGAGAATGGCAAAGGCAGTTTGTCGGAAGAGACAGGTGAGCTTCCCAGGTCGACCAATGAAGAGGAAGGAGCAGAGGAAGCAGAGCAAGAGGGAGACCAGGAGGATGTAGGTGAGATCTCGGTTGTTGGCCTTGACGATTGGTGTGTTGTGATATTTACGAAAAATCACCAGAACTGAAAATGTGATCAGAGAAAGGAATAGAGCCAGAGAAGTTAAAGTGTATCCCAGAGTGTCTTGATAAGAAAGGAAGTGGATCTTCTTGGCAATGCATTGGTCCTTCTCTTTGTTGGGGTATTCATCTTCTGGGCAGGGGTCACAGAGAGCTGCATCTGAAATCAAGAGTCAAAAGATTAGACAGAGGATTCCAGGAGCATCTCCCATGAATATTATCATTCTCCCATGGGTAACACGAGTCTTATCTTTCTGTCAAGGACAACCCACAAAACATGTGATGGAGTAACTCACTGTGCACTTTATGGGGTATCAAAAAGGGGAAAGCATCCTTCATTCATGATGACCCTGAGGATAGCTTACTCAGAGATCAGGATTTGTTCAGCTCCAGATGACCTGGTCAGATTGCTGGGGGAAAAGTCCCTCTTCTGTCATTGCAAACATCTGACCACTAAGGCTTTCGGTATGAGAGAAATGTCCAGGTTTTCTTTTCCATCAGCCAGGAATCCTTCTGTTTTGTTTGAGTAATTGTTCGTTGGTTATCTCTGGCTTTTGTCTTTGAGATGTAGATGGGTTGCTGAATCTTGCCCTGATGGGTTTGTTCTTCTATGTTGTGCCATTTTGTTTCTCCTGTATCTGTACACTGAACTTGTCTGTACATTGGAGAAACAAAACAACCACTTCACAAATGCCTGGCACAATGTGGGCAAGATTCAGCTGCCCATCTGCATTTCAAAGACCAATGTCATTCTTTCGAAAAAAAGCGAAGTCCACATTCTGGTCAGAGAGGACTGTTGATTTGAAAGAGGGGTCAAAGAGCCCACCTACATTAAGACTGAAAGACCCTCTCTCAATACAGGGGGAGGGATATGCAGTTTTCAGCAGTTCCAGAAAGTCTCCACACATATTTACACTATTCAGTGGCCTCCAAGTGGCCTCAAAGACTCTCAGAGTGAGTATCAATGACCAGCTGTCTGCAGGGAATATAAATACAATACAATACAATACAATAGTAGAGTTGGAAGGGACCTTGGAGGTCTTCTAGTTCAACCCCCTGCCTAGGCAGGAAACCCTATACAGTTTCAGACAGATGGCTATCTAACATCTTCTTAAAGACTTCCAGTGTTGGGGCATTCACAACTTCTGGAGGCAAGCTGTTCCACTGATTAATTGTTCTAACTGTCAGGAAGTTTCTCCTCAGTTCTAAGTTGCTTCTCTCCTTGATTAGTTTCCACCCATTGCTTCTTCTTCTACCCTCAGGTGCCTTGGAGAATAGTTTGACACCCTCTTCTTTGTGGCAACCCCTGAGATATTGGAACACTGCTATCATGTCTCCCCTTGTCCTTCTTTCTCTTAAGCTAAACATACCCAGTTCCTGCAACCATTCTTCATATGTTTTAGTCTCCAGTCCCCTAATCATCTTTGTTGCTCTTCTCTGCACTCTTTCTAGAGTCTCCACATTTTTTTTACATCGTGGCGACCAGAACTGAATGCAGTATTCCAAGTGTGGCCTTACCAAGGCATTATAAAGTGGTATTAACACTTCACGTGATCTTGATTCTATCCCTCTCTTGATGCAGCCTAGAATTGTGTTGGCTTTTTTGGCAGCTGCTGCACACTGCTGGCTCATATTTAAATGGCTGTCCACTAGAACTCCAAGATCCCTCTCACAGTTACTACTATTGAGCACGGTACCACCTATTCTGTACCTGTGCATTCCATTTTTCTTGCCTAAATGTAGAACCTTACTCTTTTCACCATTGAATTTCATTTTATTAGATAGTGCCCAATGTTCAAGTTTGTCAAGATCCTTCTGTATCTTAAGCCTGTCTTCTGGAGTGTTGGCTATTCCTGCCAGCTTGGTGTCATCTGCAAATTTGATGAGTTCCCCATTTATTCCCTCATCCAAATCATTGATGAAGATGTTGAAGAGTACTGGGCCTAAAACAGAGCCTTGGGGTACTCCACTGCATACCTCCCTCCATGTAGATGCAGTTCCATTGAGGACTACACGTTGAGTGCGGTTGGTCAGCCAGTTACGAATCCATCTGGTGGTGATGCTGTCTAACCCACATTCTTCTACTTTATCTAGTACTAGGTTATGGTCTACCTTATCAAAAGCCTTACTGAAGTCCAAGTAAACTATATCAACAGCATTCCTCTGGTCCACTAATTTTGTCACTTTATCAAAGAATGCAATAAGATTAGTCTGGCATGATCTGTTTTTGACAAATCCATGTTGACTTTTGGCTATTACTTTGTTTGCTTCTAGGTGTTCGCAAATTCGTTGCTTGATTATTTTTTCCAGAATCTTTCCTGGTATTGAGGTCAGGCTGATAGGTCTGTAGTTTCCTGGATCTAATTTTTTCCCTTTTTTGAAGATGGGAACCACATCAGCTCTTTTCCAGTCCTCTGGTAGTTCCCCGGTGCTCCAGGATCTCTGAAAGATATAATTCAGTGGTTCTGAGATCTCGTCTGCAGTTCCTTCAGAACCCTGGGGTGTAATCCATCCAGTCCTGGTGATTTGAACTCATCTAGGGTAGACAGGTGCTCAGGTACCATTTTCTTCCCTATTTCAACTTGTGTTCCTAATCTTATTTTTGTGGTGCTGCTTTTGATAGGTTGGACTGTTTTACCCCTTTGTGTAAAGACAGATGCAAAACATGAGTTAAATAGTTCTGCTTTCTCCCTGTTGCTTGTCACCTACTTGCCACTTTCTCCTAGCAATGGACCAATCTCCTGGCACATTCTTGCCACTTTCTCCTAGCAATGGACCAATTGTTTCCTTAACTTTTTTCTTGTTTTTAACATGTTGGAAGAAGCTTTTTTTTGTTAATTCCATCCTCCACCATTTAGTCAGAACTGAAGAAGCTTCTTGGATGAGAAGTGAAACATCTTCAGGGGAAAAACAAGGTCCAGTTGCCTTTGAGGGAGAACCTTGGGGACATTTTGATCTACTGAATCACTTCCCATATCCTGGAAGATCTACATTAGAAGTTTACTCTACCTATCTGATTTGAAATGGTGCCTTCTGGACAAGGGGCACATTGGTAGCAGCAAATCTCTTCACCCTCTGGAATTCTTCTCCTCTCTCCTGCCTGGCACCTCTTCTTGCCACACCTGGCAAAGGGCACTTTCTAAAAGAGAAAAGAGAAATACTTGAGATGGCATAAGCAAAGAACATGCTTCATTCATCCTTCTCCACATTCCTATTTCAATCGAAAGAAAGTCTTCAAAAGAAATGGTTGCCTAGGGTCTAAGAGAAACCAGGAAAAGCTCCTGGGGGATTCTGACCATTGGCACTCCTGGCCCACACCAATGGATCCTGAACAATGGATCTTGAACCTCGGCCTGCAAAGGAAGGGTTGTGACATTGAGCTACAGCTTTTCCCAAAACAATGAAGGATGAAGATCCAATCGAATAGGAATGGTCCATGGGAATCACTGCTTGATCTAACTGCATCCTTGTTTTCAAGCAGAACTTCTTCCCATTTGTGGATCTTTCACAAATAAGATATCAAAAACAGGTTTTACACCCAATTCTGAAAATGTTTTCTGATTGTGTAGACCAGTTTTCAGGTTAGAAGGACATTCAATAACCTGAGAAGAGGGTGATACTTTTTTTCTGAAGTTACAACATTTCTTTCCAGCTTACCTCTGTGACCCAGACAATTGCATCGGAGTTAACGGTGAAATCCTGGCCTGGAGGAGCCCTGGGATCTATTCCACCAACTTTCACAGGGACAAAAGATCGATTGGGGAGGAGAACCCAGTTGAGAAGATCATAATGGGCAGATCCCAGTCCATCTTCTGAGAAGGAGACTTCATCCCCAGCACTGTTGTTGAAGTGGACCTTCCTCAAATAGGAAAGAAGCTGAAAAAAAGAGAAACATTCAGGAATCGGCTGAAAGGCAGAAACAGACATCATGCTATTTATCATGCTGTGACAGCCATCATCTTAGACTTGAAATAACTTTATTGTCACTTTGAATGCACACTAAATTTCATTGCGTACAGCTCTCAAAGGATCACCCCCTCCAATATACACTACTTAAACATAAATAAATACATACATAGAAAATTATGCACATACCCACATATATTATATGACACAGAGAAACAACACATAGTTTGGATATATGCATAGTATATGGTGAGAAAAATGAATCTTGTGAGTTTTCCGGATGGCTGGCATAAGGAACAAAACTATTATAGAAACTGGTAGTCCTGCTAGAAATTCTTTGAAACCTTCTCCCAGAGGGGAGCAACATAAGCAGAAACTGTGAAGTGGGTGTGTGGGGTCTCTAACAATCCTTGGAGCTCTAAGCACATAACACTTGTAAGCAGTATCCTGAATAATGGGAAGTGAGCATCCTATAATCTTCTCCACTGTCTTCACCACTCTCTGTATGGACTTTCTATCTGAGGCACTGCTGCCACCAAACCAAGCATGATACAGTTTGTTAAAACGCTCTTGATTGTGCCTCTGAAGAAAGTGGCCAGGGCAGAAGGAGAAAAAGGTGGTCTCCTCATCTGATGCAGGAAATGCAGATGCTGGTTTGCAAACTTCACTAAGGATGATGTGTGGAGAGACCAAGTCAGATAGTTAGTTAACTGCACCCCCAGATACTTAATACTATTGACCACCTCTACAGCTGCATCCTTGACACCGAGTGGAGTATGACTATGCTGGCTCTTTCTAAAATCTACAATTATCTCCTTTGCTTTATTAACGTTTAGAATCAGGTTACTTTTTTGCACCAGTTGACCAGAGCTTCATCTCTTCCCTATAAGCATCTTCATTGTTGTCCAGGATCTTAGTTTAGTTTACTTTGTTTGTTTATTTGGATTGCACCTTGTGCAACGAAATTAAATGCAATCTTCAGTGTACAATCACTGTTCAAGTTGTGGCTGTGAAGGAATCATGTGCAATCATTAAGCACAACATCAGGTGGTGGCTGGTTTCCTCATTGGCGACTTCTTGGAAGCTGGCAGTGAAGATCACAAGGGGTGATGTTGTGACTGTGGGAAGCTGTGACCATTGTAACCGTGTGCTGGTTGCCAAGTGCCCCCATCATGATCCTGTGATGGTGGGGACACTGCGACGGCCACAACTTCAAGGACTGTCCACAAGTCTTCTTGTTCAGCACTGTTGTAACTTTGAATGGTTGCTGAACAAGAAGTCACTAAGTGAGGACTACCTGTATAGTCAAAAGCTCTTCCCTGTCTTTCATGGATGACAAAGCATTAATGATACCCCCTGGTGACAACAACGGGACCAACCACTTGGTGGGCTCTATAGTACCCTGGGGTCTCTGGCCTGCTGGCAAAACCACGTCTTCCTGCTTTTTGCAAGAATGTTTGGGGGTGGGGGGAAACCTTATTATTTCTGCAAGGAAGATGTTCCACATATCTCTTCAATTCCTCTCAGCTTAAAAAGAATGTCTGCATGACATCTTCTCTTTCTCTTCCTGTCCCTCCATTTTCTCCTCCTCCTCCTCCCTGCAGGGATAGTAATCCATGGTTCCCAGGGGCCTAGCTGCCTCTTTCGGTATTTTATGAGAATGTATAAAATTCTCTGTAATAATCTTTTCACATTTCAATCTTGCAAGTCTGAGAAGGAAGACTGGTTGATATATGGTTGGTTGAGATATGAGCAATCAGGAGTAACACCAAATATTTGACTCATGAATGCCCCAACACTGGAAGTCTTTAAGAAGATGTTGGATACTGTCTGAAACAGTATAGGGTTTCCTGCCTAGGCAGGGGGTTGGACTAGAAGACCTCCAAGGTCCCTTCCGCTATTGTATTGTATTGTATTTCCCAATAACGCTAGTAGTTTTCTTTGAGACTGTGCAGTTTTATTTTGGCTTCTTCAACCAGTTACCTACCTACATTGTTAAGATTTTAAAGCCACATTCCAGGTTTTATGGTATGGTTTTAACTCATGTGAAACTTGGTTATTTTAGATATTTATTTTGGACGTTGTCCCCAATAAGTGCTTTTTTTTTGAATGGTTTAATAATTTATATCAGAATATTATACATTTTTTCTAACTTTCTCTAGGTAATTGTCAAAGAAGATAGGAATAGCGCAAGTACTTAAACTTATATACTGCTCCATAGTGCTTAACAAACCTCCCTGAGTGGTTTAGACAGTCAGCATACAGCTCCCAACCATCTGGGACCTTATTTTACCGACATTGGAAGGATGGAAAGGCTGAGTTAACTTTGAGCTGGTCAGCTCCTGGCTCTGGGGAGAGTTTGCCGGCATTACTGCATTCTGACCACTGCTCCACCACGTCTCCTAAATCATGCAACCACATCTGACCACGTGGGGTCATATGGAAGAAGAAAGTGCCTGATTTGAGTTTGCTCTTCAGTGTTCAGACAGGTCCTGTGTTGAGGCTTTGAGGCAGGAAGTCCGCACATATGTTTCCGAATATCGGGAAAGGTCAGGAGGATCTTCAACCAAGGCAACATATGTGCGCACTTCAAATCCAAAGACGCTCTGGGGCAGCAGCTTGTCCACCCCAAAGATAAAACATCCAGACACAAACTAAGCAAATATATGCAACACAAAGCAGTGAGCCCTGTGCAGATCTGTACATTGGGGAAACAAAACAGCCACTTCACAAACACATGGCACAACATAGGACAACGATGGCGAACCTTTTTTGGCTCGCATGCCATAAGGGCGGTGAGCGCAGGGGGGTCTTGCGCGGGTGTGCCGCACCCATAATGCAACATGTGACCCCCCAGTGCACACGCGTGCATGAGAGGGGCTACCCCCCATTTTTTGCGTGCTTTTTTCACTCTCCCCAGGCTCCAGAGGCTTTATAGGAACCTGGGGAGGGGGAAACAGCCTCCCTTGCCCCCTCCGAAGGCCCTCTGGAGGCTTCAGGGACCTTCAGGAGGCTTCAGTCACTTCCGCTTTGCTCATAGGGTCTTTTTTAGTCCTCCGGAGCCTTCAGGGAAGCCTCCTGAAGGTCCCTGAAGCCCCTGGAGGGCTTAAACCGACCCTACGACCAAACCGGAAGTCTGTTCCCAAACTTCCTGTTTGCCCATAGGGTTGGTTTTTTCCCTTCCGGAGGCTTCAGGGAAGCTCCTGAAGACTCCGGAGGGCCTCTGGAGGGGAAGGCTCTTTTCGCCCTCCCCAGGCTCCTATAAAGCCTCTGGAGCCTGGGGAGGGCAAAAAATAGCTTTAAAAATGGCTGAACTCATCTGGGCCCTGACAAATGTCTCCATGTGCCCCTGTGCCACGCGTGCCATAGGTTTGCCATCCCGGACATAGGAGAACAAACCCATCAGGACTACGTTCAGCACTCCATTTACATTTAAGAGACAAAGGCCTCTCTTTTGAAGACAGCAAAGTCCACATTTTGGACAGAGAGGACCCCTAGTTTGAAAAAGGTTTCAAAGAGCCATCAATGTCAAGACTGAACTGCCCTCTCTCAACAGAGGGGGAGGGATAAGACATCATCTATCTCCAGTCTATAACACACCCCTTTCAGCAGTTCCAAGAAGGCTCCACACCCATTTGCCCCACTCAGGTGACCCAGAGGACACAGAGAAACCTCCAGGTGGCCTCAATGACCCTCTAAAAGGATGCAAATGACCACCGGTCTGCAAGGAATATAAATCCTTCCATTCCCCACCATCCAGCCAGAGCTAAATAAGCTCCTTGGATAAGAAGCAAAACGTCTTCAAAGAAAAACCAGAAAGTCCAGTTGCCTCTTGAAAAAGCACCTTTAGGCCACCAAATCATAAAACAAGATTAAAGTGAATTGAGCTGAGTGTCTTTTTATCACTGTCAGGATACATACTGCGGGAAAATGAGCAAATTCTGCAAAAATGCCCACTAGAATTTCAACTGACCTGTTGAAGCACCTGAATAAATGCACCCAGATTATTATCCTGCTCAGGACTGACCACTCCCTCCCTTGTTTAACCTCTAAAATTCTGGGACCTGTTAAAGACCTTTCAGGACTATAGAATAGAATAGAATAAAACAGAACAGAACAGAACAGAATTCTTTATTGGCCAAGTGTGGTTGGACACACAAGGAATTTGTCTTTGGTGCAGATGCTCTCAGTGTACATAAAAAACATGAAAAGATACATTAGTCAACAATCATAAGGTACAACACTTAATGATAATCACAGGGTACAAATAAGCAATCAGGAAACAATCAATATTAATATCAATGATATTGTAAGGATACAAGCAACAAAGTTACAGTCCTGCAGTCATAAGTTGGAGGAGATGGGTGATAGTAATGATGAGAAGACTAATAGTAATAATACTGCAGCCTTAGTGAATAGTTTGACAGTAGTGAGGGAATTATTTGTTTAGCTGAGTGATGGCATTCAGAAAAAAGCTATCCTTGTCTCTAGTTTTCTTGGTGTGCAGGGCTCTATAGCGTCATTTTGAGGGTAGGAGTTGAAACAATTTATGTCCAGGATGCAAGGGGTCTGTAGATATTTTCATGTCCCTCTTTTTGAAAATGAATATGAACATGAAAATGTTTCCTCTAAGTATATTAAGCACAACTGATTTAGGTTACTTCTCATTTGCCCCCTCTATTCCTTTTCAACAAAGCTTTATATTTAATTCTTATTTTGTAATGTTTGCTGCTTTAATCCTTTCTGAGATGCAGTGAA
>JAKRSK010010970.1:0-10006 GCA_029891615.1 Natrix natrix natrix
TTAGATTAAGGTTTAGGGTTAGGGTTAGGGTTAGGATTAGATTGAGATTTGAGATTGAGATTGAGATGTTAGATTTTAGATTTTAAAATATAATTTTTTTAAAAATAATTTTAGGTTTAGATTTAGGGTTAGATTGAGATTTGAGATTGAGATTGAGATGTCAGATGTTAGATTTTGAATTGACATTGAGATTGATTTAGATTAAGGGTTAGGTTAGGGTTAGGGTTAGGGTTAGATTGAGATTTGAGATTGAGATTGAGATGTTAGATTTTAGATTTTAAAATATAATTTTTTAAAAATAATTTTAGGTTTAGATTTAGGGTTAGATTGAGATTTGAGATTGAGATTGAGATGTCAGATGTTAGATTTTGAATTGACATTGAGATTGATTTAGATTAAGGGTTAGGGTTAGGGTTAGGGTTAGGGTTAGATTGAGATTTGAGATTGAGATTGAGATGTTAGATTTTAGATTTTAAAATATAATTTTTTAAAATAATTTTAGGTTTAGATTTAGGGTTAGATTGAGATTTTAGATTGAGATTGAGATGTCAGATGTTAGATTTTGAATTGGACATTGAGATTGATTTAGATTAAGGGTTAGGGTTAGGGTTAGGGTTTGAGATTTGAGATTGAGATTTAGATGTTAGATGTTAGATTTTGAATTGACATTGAGATTGATTTAGATTAAGGGTTAGGGTTAGGGTTAGGGTTAGGGTTAGATTGAGATTTGAGATTTGAGATTTGAGATTTGAGATTGAGATGTTAGATTTTAGATTTTAAAATATAATTTTTAAAAAATAATTTTAGGTTTAGATGTTTAGATTGAGATTGAGATGTCAGATGTTAGATTTTGAATTGACATTGAGATTGATTTAGATTAAGGTTTGGGTTAGATTGAGATTGATTTAGTCACTCACTCTTAGCCTAGGCTACCTCATAGGGTTGTTGTGATGGGGCAACAAGGAAGAGAAAAGTGTATTGGATATGTTCACCTCCTTCAGTTATTTCTAAAAAGAGTAAAAGTGGGATACAAATAAACAGATAAATAAATATAAAATAAACCCTCGGGGAGGGGGGTGTGTGTCTCTTCTTCTTCCTAGAATCGCCATGAAATGCTCCTGGTGGAACCCCTCAATCAGCTCCTGCAGGATAAGTGGGACCGTTTTGTGAAACACCTCTTCTACTTCAACTTCTTCATCTACACGGTGCATATCCTCATCCTCACCGTCGCGGCCTACTACCGACCTACCAAGAAAGAAGGAACGGTGAGACCATGCCTCCTTAAGCCTCCTGGGGTGTCGTCCCCCCCACTTACAGGTAGTCCTCGAACGGAGCTTCTTGTCCTGCTTTCAGGTGCTTCGGAGAATAATTTGACCCCCTCTTCTTTGGGGCAGCCCCTCAAATATTAGAAGATTGTTCCCATTTCTCCCCAGCCCTTCTTTTCGCTAGACTTCTGTTCTCTAGTCGTACCGAGTTCCTGCAACCGTTCTTCATATATTGTACCCTTTAGCCCAGGGGTGTCCAAACTTGGCAACTTTAAGACTTGTGGACTTCAATTCCCAGAATTCCCCAGCCAGCTGGCTGGGGAATTCTGGGAGTTGAAGTCCACAAGTCTTAAAGTTGCCAAGTTTGGACACCCCTGCTTTAGCCCCTAAGTGAGTTTTAGTTTACTTTAGTTTTTGCTTAGTTGAGTTTTAGTCTCTAGTCCCCTGAGCCAGAGGAGGGGCGTCATACAATAGTAGAGTTGGAAGGACCTTGGAGGTCTTCTAGTCCAACCCCCTGCCTAGGCAGGAAACCCTACACCGTTTCAGACAAATAGCTATCCAACATCTTCTTAAAGACTTCCAGTGTTGGGGCATTCACAACTTCTGGAGGCAAGCTGTTCCACTGATTAATTGTTCTAACTGTCAGGAAATTTCTCCTCAGTTCTAAGTTGCTTCTCTCCTTGATTAGTTTCCACCCATTGCTTCTTGTTCTACCCTCAGGTGCTTTGGAGAATAGTTTGACTCCCTCTTCTTTGTGGCAACCTCTGAGATATTGGAATAATGCTATCATGTCTCCCCTAGTCCTTCTTTCTCTTAAGCTAAACATACCCAGTTCCTGCAACCGTTCTTCATATGTTTTAGTCTCCAGTCCCCTAATCATCTTTGTTGCTCTTCTCTGCACTCTTTCTAGAGTCTCCACAATCTTTTTTACATCGTGGCGACAGAACTGAATGCAGGATTCCAAGTGTGGCCTTACCAAGGCATTATAAAGTGGTATTAACACTTCACGTGATCTTGATTCTCTCCCTCTGTTGATGCAGCCTAGAACTGTGTTTGGCTTTTTTGGCAGCTGCTGCACACTGCTGGCTCATATTTAAATGGTTGTCCACTAGGACTCCAAGATCCCTTTCACAGTTACTACTACTGAGTATAGGTATCACCTATACTGTACCTGTGCATTCCGTTTTTGTTGCCTAAATGTAGAACCTTACTCTTTTCACCATTGAATTTCATTTTATTAGATAGTGCCCAATGTTCAAGTTTGTCAAGATCCTTCTGTATCTTAAGCCTATCTTCTGGAGTGTTGGCTATTCCTGCCAGCTTGGTGTCATCTGCAAATTTGATGAGTTCCCCATTTATTCCCTCATCCAAATCATTGATGAAGATGTTGAAGAGTACTGGGCCCAAAACAGAGCCTTGGGGTACTCCACTGCATACTTCCCTCCATGTAGATGCAGTTCCATTGAGGACCTACACGTTGAGTGCGGTTGGTCAGCCAGTTACGAATCCAACTGGTAGTGATGCTGTCCAACCCACATTCTTCTACTTTATCTAGTAGTAGGTTATGGTCTACCTTATCAAAAGCCTTACTGAAGTCCAAGTAAACTATATCAACAGCATTCCTCTGGTCCACTAATTTTGTCACATTAACTGTCATATACTGTAACAACAGGTTTGCCCAGAACCAAAAATGTCAGCTCACGTGTACCTTCCACCCACGGGCGAGTCAACTCGCAAAGCATCCTTGGCCTGCTCTTGAGTAGCCATAGGCAAGAGGGAGGGGGAACTGACGACGCAGCACAGCAGCCACAAACAGAAGCACATTCCACGCCTATCTTTCTCAAGGCTGTCTCCCAGGTTACCCGCAGCAGCCGGAGGGGCGTGATCTCTACAGCCCACGAAAGTGCTCTGTGGGGGAACGTGATTTATGACACACCCTGGGAGGAGGAGTTGGGAGGAAAACAGGGTCATAAATGTGTCGTAACTTACGTGGGGTCAGAACTGGCTTCACTTGGGTAGTGCCGACATGTTGCTCCTGATAAATAACCGGATTTCTTTTGAAGCTTGGCTCGAGACTCATGGATTAATTAGGGCATCTGTTCGGAACCCTGACAGTGCGTGGCATCGAAAATACAGTGATTATATAGGATGTGATAGCGCCAGGGTGGGTGGGAAGGCCTGGCTGCTGGTTGGAACGATCAGTTCTCCTGAACCATCAGCAGCCCACCTGAGCAATCAAGCGGCGGAACTACTTGCCACCAGAATTTGTGAATGCTCCAAACACTGGAAGTTTTTAAGAAGAGGCTGGGCAATCCTTTGTCTGACATGGTATAGGGCCAGGATGGCGAACCTTCTCAGCACTGAGTGCTAAAAAGAGAGTGCGTGCGCACAACACACACATGCACACACACACACACACACACCACCAAGTGGCGAAAATGGAGTACTTCTCTCACACGCTGGTCTGGACCACAACCAGGAAGAGGAGCTGCTCAGGGGACATGCGCGCACTGAAAAACTAACTTCTAGTTTCCGGCATGCGCATGCACGCCAGCCAGCCAGTCTTCCAGTTACGGATGTGCGTGCACAAGTGCCAATCAGCTGGCCAGCACGCCTGCTGACACTGGAGAACAGAACACCAGCTTTTCCGGTTTCTGGCACTGCCGCGCGCACAAAGGACACCTGATCGTCACGTGCACATGTGCGCCAGAAACCTGGAAGTGGAACGGGCGCACGTGCCAGGCAACATGGCTCTATGTGCCACATCGGGCACGCGTGCCATAGGTTTGCCATCATGGGTATAGGGTCTCCTGCTCAAGCAGAGGGTTTGACTAGTCTAGAAGACCTCCCAAGTCCCTTCCAGCTCTATTATTGTCTGTTCTACGTTGAAGCTCAGTGATCAGTGATTTTTCCGTTCGGTGATCCTGATATGCCTGAATTTTCACCCTGTGCCTCTGCTTGCTCTCCGTTCACAGCCTCCGTTCACTTTTCATCACACGAGCGGCGAGTAGTACTTCCGGTGTCACCGGGGAAATCCTGAGCGTGTTTGGGAGGCGCCTATTTCTTCTTCCGAGGGGTAAGATTTTGGACCAGGCCCCCAGTAGGCCCCTCGTCCACCCTCGTCCACCCATCCAGCTCCGGTCAGGTGCAGAGGTGCAAAGACCAAAGGATGACCTTGGCTTTCTAGAAAGAATATTGTTATGGCTACCTATCATCTAACTCCTTACAGTCCCATTTTCCCACAATAGAAAAGGCATCGTAGAAGAATAGAAAACAAGGGAGCAAAAAAGAGATTGGTGCACGAATTTCTAGGACTCATCCATTCATGCCCATGGGATCAAAAGCTCGCAAATATATTTAGTCCTCAACTTACAACCACAAACTGAGCCCAACATTTCCATTGTTAAGCGAGATGGCTGTTAAGTGAGTTTGGTCCATTTTTGCAGCCTTTCCTCCCCACGTTGTTAAGCGAATCGCTGCAGTTCTTAAGTTAGTCACGCGGTTGTTAAGTGAAGCTGGCTCATGAGACTCCAGAACACGGCAACTGTCATAAGTACGAGTTGTTTGCCAAGCCCCTGAATTTTGGTCATATGACCACGGGGATGATGCAATGCTCGTGTGAAAAAACCGTCGTAAGTCACTTTTTTTTAGTGTTGTGGCAACTCTGAACGGTCACTAAATGAATAGTTATAAGTTGAGGACTACCTGATATATATTCCCATCAGGATCCAGAGGTGCTATGGGAAAAAGAAATGACAGAGGTCCAGATGTTAACCCCAGCCGCCACAGATCTCTTCACTTATTGTCTCCTTAAAACAATCACAGTGGCGGGATTCAATTTTTTTTACTACTGATTTTGTGGGCGTGGCCTGGTGGATGTGGCTAGGGGAAGGTTCCTTGCAAAATCCCCATTCCCTCCCCACTCCTGGGGAAGGATTACTGCAAAATCCCCATTCCCTCCCACTCCTGGGGGAAGGATACTGCAAAATCCCCATTCCCTCCCCACTCCTGGGGAAGGATACTGCAAAATCCCCATTCCCTCCCAACTCCTGGGGGAAGGATACTGCAAAATCCTCCATTCCTCCCCACTCCGGGGGAAGGATACTGCAAAATCCCCATTCCCTCCCACTCCGGGGAAGGATACTGCAAAATCCCCATTCCCTCCCACTCCGGGGAAGGATACTGCAAAATCCCCATTCCCTCCCACTCCGGGGAAGGATACTGCAAAATCCCCATTCCCTCCCACTCCGGGGAAGGATACTGCAAAATCCCCATTCCCTCCCCACTCCTGGGGAAGGATACTGCAAAATCCCATTCCCTCCCACTCCGGGGGAAGGATACTGCAAAATCCCATTCCCTCCCCACTCCGGGGGAAGGATACTGCAAAATCTCCATTCCCTCCCACTCCGGGGAAGGATACTGCAAAATCCCCATTCCCTCCCACTCCGGGGAAGGATACTGCAAAATCCCCATTCCCTCCCACTCCGGGGAAGGATACTGCAAAATCCCCATTCCCTCCCCACTCCTGGGGGAAGGATACTGCAAAATCCCCATTCCCTCCCCACTCCTGGGGAAGGATACTGCAAAATCCCATTCCCTCCCCACTCCCGGGGGAAGGATACTGCAAAATCCCATTCCCTCCCACTCCTGGGGGAAGGATACTGCAAAATCCTCATTCCCTCCCCACTCCGGGGGAAGGATACTGCAAAATCCCCATTCCCTCCCCACTCCTGGGGGAAGGATACTGCAAAATCCCCATTCCCTCCCCACTCCTGGGGGAAGGAGACTGCAAAATCCCATTCCCTCCCTACTCCTGGGGGAAGGATGACTGCAAAATCCCCATTCCCTCCCCACTCCGGGGGAAGGATACTGCAAAATCCCCATTCCCTCCCCACTCCCGGGGAAAGGATACTGCAAAATCCTCATTCTCCTCCCCACTCCTGGGGAAGGATACTGCAAAATCCCCATTCCCTCCCCACTCCTGGGGGAAGGATACTGCAAAATCCCCATTCCCTCCCCACTCCCGGGGGAAGGATACTGCAAAATCCCCATTCCCTCCCCACTCCTGGGGGAAGGATACTGCAAAATCCCCATTCCCTCCCCACTCCTGGGGGAAGGATACTGCAAAATCCCCATTCCCTCCCCACTCCCGGGGGAAGGATACTGCAAAATCCCTATTCCCTCCCCACTCCTCGGGGGAAGGATACTGCAAAATCCCATTCCCTCCCCACTCCTGGGGGAAGGATACTGCAAAATCCCCATTCCCTCCCCACTCCTGGGGGAAGGATACTGCAAAATCCCCATTCCCTCCCCACTCCCAGGGGAAGGATACTGCAAAATCCCCATTCCCTCCCCACTCCAGGGGGAAGGATACTGCAAAATCCCCATTCCCTCCCTACTCCTGGGGAAGGATACTGCAAAATCCCCATTCCCTCCCCACTCCGGGGGAAGGATACTGCAAAATCCCTATTCCCTCCCCACTCCGGGGAAGGATACTGCAAAATCCTCCATTCCCTCCCCACTCCAGGGGAAGGATACTGCAAAATCCCCATTCCCTCCCCCACTCCTGGGGAAGGATACTGCAAAATCCCCATTCCCTCCCCACTCCTGGGGGAAGGAGACTGCAAAATCCCCATTCCCTCCCCACTCCCGGGGGAAGGATACTGAAAAATCCCCATTCCCTCCCCACTCCTGGGGAAGGAATACTGCAAAATACCCTTTCCTCCGCACTCCGGGGAAGGATACTGCAAATCCCCATTCCCTCCCCACTCCATGGGGAAGGATACTGCAAAATCCCTATTCCTCCGCACTCCTGGGGGAAGGAGACTGCAAATCCTCATTCCCTTCCCACTCCAGGGGAGAGGATACTGCAAAAATCCCCATTCCCTCCCCACTCCTAGGGGAAGGATACTGCAAAATCCCCTATTCCCTCCCCACTCACTGGGGGAAGGATACTGCAAAATCCCCATTCCCTCCCACATCCTGGGGGAAGAATACTGCAAAAATCCCTATTCCCCTCCGCACTCCTAGGGGAAGGATACTGCAAAATCCCCATTCCTCCCCACTCCCGGGGGAAGGATACTGCAAAAATCCCCATTCCCTCCCCACTCCTAGGGGAAGGAATACTGCAAAATCCCCATTCCCTCCCCACTCCCGGGGGAAGGATACTGCAAAATCCCATTCCCCTCCCCACTCCTGGGGAAGGGATACTGCAAAATCCCCATTCCCTCCCCACTCCGGGGGAAGGATACTGCAAAATTCCCCATTCCCTCCCCACTACTAGGGGAAGGAATACTGCAAAATCCCTATTCCCTCCCCACTCCCGGGGGAAGGATACTGCAAATCCTCCATTCCTCCCCTACTCCGGGGGAAGGATACTGCAAATCCCCATTCCCCTCCCCACTCCGGGGGAAGGATACTGCATAATCCCCTTTCCCTCCCACTGCTGGGGGAAGGATATACTGCAAAATCCCATGTCCCTCCCTCATCTCCTGGGGGAAGGAGACTGCATATAATTCTCCATTCCGTCCCATAGCTGGGGGTAGGTGGTATGCTTTATCCCACATGGGATAGAAACTCCCCAGCGTGGGGGATCCATTTGCCATCCCATTTCCTGGGGTTGGTGTCGGAATATGCCGCTTTCCATACCGTTCAGCTGGGACTCGGGTGTCATGGTTATTGATGGTCGCGGGGACTGTGGCCAGCCTGTGATGGGGGTGGGGACGGGGGCGCACAGTTACTAGACTTTGGCATAGTCAATGGCGGCCTCTGTTCCTGGACCAGATTCGGGGGAACGGTGGTCGTGTTGTGTTGTCACATACGAGGATGGGTCTGGTTTTCTGGGGGCGGGGGCACTCAGCACCGCCGGGCGCTGTTCCAGTTCGGTCCGGTCACTGGGCCACCCCCCCCCCTCCGCCGCTCGTCACCTTTTAGTGCATGCACCACTCCCCAGCTGATTGATCTGGAGCTTGTGCAGGCGCCGCACTCTGTGTCACTGGGTTATCTTTGTTTGCCAGTCTGTGCTTTATCTCTAAGGACATACGGTTAGACCGATCTGACTCTTTTCACATAGCCTCACTGCGCCATGCACAGACACATATCTTTTTGTTCACCTGACAGGAAGGGAGGCCCCAGGAACTTTGCCAAATGTATATCATTTAGTAGTAAGTTTCGTTTTCATTTTCTTTACAATTAAATTGTGTTTCTTGGAATATATCCTCGGGTTTTATTTTTCCTTAATTATGATAGTATGACTTCAAGAAAAAACCACGGTTCATCCCTCATTAATTACAGTTACCCCCGGAGGGGAACAGGGCTGAATTTCCACCCTGACACTCTGTGTCGTGCC
The DNA here is from genome assembly GCA_029891615.1 of Natrix natrix natrix. Taxonomy (NCBI): domain Eukaryota; kingdom Metazoa; phylum Chordata; class Lepidosauria; order Squamata; family Natricidae; genus Natrix; species Natrix natrix. Next base: position 8,614 of record JAKRSK010010970.1, read on the forward strand.
TGACACTAATTGGCCGGTTGCTCTTTAAATACTGGTATAGAACGCGGGTGGCGATGGGTGGGCAAACGGAGCCAACCGCCCAACCTGCGTTCTATATCAGCGTCACGCTGTCAGCGGCTCCTGGCTCACTAACCGGTAACACACCGTACCGGGCCGTACCCTGCTGGATCCCCCACTGGTCTCAGAACCAGCATGGTACCCCTCCTCCCCATTCTAGCAAGAGAGGCACCCCCTTCACACAACTTTGAAAATCCAATGCAATAGTATCAGTTGGAAGGGGCCTTGGAGGTCTTCTAGTCCAACCCCTGCCTAGGCAGGAAACCCTCTACGTTCAGACAAATGGCTATCCAACATCTTCATAAAGACTTCCAGTGTTGGGGCATTCACAAACTTCTGGAGGCAACTTCTGTTTCCACTGATTAATTGTTCCACTGTCAGGTAAATTCATCCTCAGTTCTAAGTTGCTTCTCTCCTTATTGTTTCCACCTACATTGTTTCTTATTCAATACATACAATGCAGAAGCTAGGAAGGGACCTTGGAGGCTTCTAGTCCAACCCCCTGCCTAGGCAGAAACCCTATACGTTTTCAGACGATGGCTATCCCCATCTTCTTAAAGACTTCTACAGTGTTGGGGCTCATCTCACAGACTATTCTGTGAGGCCAACTGTCTACTGTTCCCACTGATTAATTGTTCTCAACCTGTCAGGAAAATTTCTCCTCCAGTTCTAAGGTTGACTTTCTCCTCCTTGATTATGTATTCTCACCCATTTGCTACTTGTCCCTGCCCTTGAGCGTGGCTTTCGCAAGAATAAGTTTTGACTCCCTCTTCTTTGAGGCAACCCCTGAGATATTAGAAGACTGCTCTCATGTCTCGCGCCTAGTCCTTCTTTCTCCTAAGCTAAGACATACCCTAGTTCCTGCAACCGTTCTTCCTATGTTTAGCCTCCAGTCCCCTAATCCTCTTCCACAAGTTTTCTCATTCCCATCTATCCTTCCCTCTTTCTCCTCTTTTTCCCCCCTGGCAGATTCAAGGATATTTCCAACCAAGGCGCCCCGTCTCTGTAAGGCCATATTTACCGAATGCTACAGCGAGGCTGCTTTTGTACGTAACTCAAGCGACGTGCTTTGCTTTGGGGGGGGGGAGGGTAGGGGGGAAGGGATGATGGGGGACTCTGAATTTAGCTAGCTTTTTCTTTCGGTTCTGTGGAGTCCTTGGTGCTCCCTTGGGGGAGTTGGGGGGGGGGTTGAGTTGCTTGCAGATGTTTTGCGAAGTAGCTGGATAATTCATCCAAGAAGGGAGTGAAGTTTGTGGAGAGGAGGAGGAGGAGGAAGAGAAGTATGGGGTCTTTGGTGCTTTCTGAGCTTGGTCCTTTCTTGCAGACGTTTCATGAC
>JAKRSK010010972.1:0-40000 GCA_029891615.1 Natrix natrix natrix
TTTACACGAACGGCGAATTTATGATATACATGAGGATATAGACCGAATTATTGTAGTTTCAGGCACATGATGCCAGAGGCAAGTTAATAGACATCAATTAGCGCATTGGGAAAGGGCAGAGGACGCTACGGCCTTGCAGGCTTGCCGCCTCTCTTCCATTCCGTGCCCCAGTATTTCCCTGTGTTATTCCTCTCTTCCTTCCGGTATTCACTTATTTCTATGTCATTTCCTCCTTACTTTTACCTTCCTGTCCTGCCGTGCCTTCCTTCACGCATTCTTCCTTCCCTTCCTTTCCCCCTGATTTCCCTTTCGTTCCTTCACTGTTCATTCATGCCATCCTTCCTATTCCCCCCATATTTCCATTTCTTCCTCTTCTTCCTTCCTTCAATTCCTTTCCTTCCTTTCCTTCCCTTCCCCCCTCCCCGCCCTATTTCCCTTTCTTTCTTCCCCTCTTCCTTCATTCATTCTTTTCCTGTCCCTTCCCCACATTTCCCCTTTCTCACTTCCTCTCTTCACCGCACTCATTCTCCTCCCTTCCCCCCCTAATTCCCTTCTTGTCCTCTCTCCCTTCCTTCCTGCCTTCATTCAGTCATTTCATATCATTCCCCTTTCCTTCCTTCATTCAGTGCAATTCACTTCCCCTTTCCTTCCCTTTCCTTCCTTCCTAATCCTTCCTTCTCTCCTTCCCCCCCCTATTTCCCTGTCTTTCTTTCGGTCCCCGTCCCCAACATTCTAATCCGTACCCCTGTACAACCAGAATGCCCATCCATTCTACCACATAACAAACCCAAGTTCTTGGGCAATGCCCCGTGCAAAGTTCCACTGAACTCGGCTTTCTTGAAATTTCCAGTGCTTGTTCCATTTTTTTGTGTGGGCTGAAAGAACATCATCTCATTTTGTTTAATTTTTAATTTTAATTTAATTTAATTTAATTTAATTTAATGCTTCTAGACCGCCCCCTCTCCCGAAAGGGACTCGGGGCGGTGTACAGTTCATACAAAATATATCAGATACAATAAAATTAAGTATGTACAGTTGACAGTTGACATGGAGGAGGTTAGAATGACATTAAAAGAACTGTACAAAGCAGATTAAAATAAGTTCAAACCCCTAAAAACAAATACAGTGAATTAAAAAACCCCTAAAATAACCAGATATAGTGCGTTTGCCAGGAGGGACAGTTGAATTATGCCAGGCCTGCTAATCGGAACAGGTGAGTCTTCAGTTTTTGCCGGAAGGAGCGGAGGTCAGAAGTGGTTCTAATGTCGGGGGGGAGGTCCCATCATTACAGACTTTGAGACATCGCAAGATAATTAATGTCTCTTTTAATATCTCTTCTTCTGCTTGCTAACCTTCCCAGCTCTTTCAAACCATTCCTTCTAGGAGTCCATTTCCAAAATTCAAAGGGCTGCCGTGAACTTTTCCCGTTGAGCCTGATCCAATTTGTCACTGTCCTTAAAAAGTGTGTTAACCAGAATGGGTCATGGCATTTGAGTCTGCCATGGAGGTTTAAGGATAAGCACTAACCTTTTCAACGGAGCCAGCTCTTCTCCTCTCTGGGCAGAGCAGAAGATGGATAAATGATCCAGAGAAAATATTATGTAAATGGTCTCGTTTGCATAATATGGATTTTCAAAATTCAGCTTTTATGTGGGGCAGCGCAGGAAGAGAGACAGGGGGAAAATGGAGGGAAGAGGAGAGGAGAGGAGAAGGAGGAGGAAGGAATGGAGGACGGAAGGGGAGAAGAAGAAAAAGAATAAACAGAAGGAAAGGAATAGAATAGAGTAGAACAGACAGTTGGAAGGGACCTTCGAGGTCTTCTAGTCCAACCCCCTGCTCAAGCAAGAGACACTAAATCGCTGTCCAGCCTCTTCTTAAAAACTTCTAGTGTTGGAACATTCACAACTTCTGGTGGCAAGTCATTCCACTGGTTAATTGTTCTCACTGTCAGAAAATTACCCCTTAGTTTTTCTCCTAAGGAGAACATTTCGACTAAGAAGGAAAAGAATGAAGAAAAAAAAGGAAAAGAGGGAGGAAAAGAGGAAGGGTAGGGGGAAGGGGAGAAGAGGAAGGAAGGAAAAGAATGGAAGTAGGAGATGGGGAAGAAAGAAAAGAATAAAAGGAAGGAGGAAAAGATGAAGGTGAAGGAAAAGAAGGAAGGAAGGATGGAGAAGAAGGAAAAGAGGAAGAGGTGGAGGGAGAGAAGAAGGAAGGAAGGAAGGAAGGAAGGAAGGAAGGAAGGCAAGGACAAAGTAGAAGAGAAAAAAGGAGGGGAAAGAGGAAACGAAGAAGAAGGAGAAAAGGAAGGGAAGAGGAAGTAGAGAAGAAGAAGGGAAGGAAAGCGTGGAAGGGGTAAATGGACGATCATGTGGCAGCCGTGGCAAGGGGGGCGTTCCACCAGGTTTGCCTGGTGCGCCAATTGCGCCCCCTCCTGGACCGGGATGCCCTACGTACGGTCACTCATGCACTGGTGACGTCTCGCCTGGACTACTGTAACGCTCTCTACATGGGGCTTCCCTTGGGACGCGCCCGAAGACTGCAGCTAGTCCAGAACGCAGCCGCGCGGGCGGTCATGGGGAGTACCAGGTACTCCCATGTGACACCGCTCCTGCGTGAGCTTCACTGGCTGCCTGTGGTCTTTCGGGTGCGTTTCAAGGTTTTGACCACCATCTTTAAAGCGCTCCATGGCATAGGGCCCAGTTACCTGCGGGATCGCATCCTCCCACATACATCCCAGCGGCCAATTCGCTCTCACAGAGAGGGGCTTCTCCTGGTGCCGTCCGCTAGGCAATGCCAGCGGGCGACGCCAAGGAGTAGGGCCTTCTCTGTGATGGGCCCAACCCTCTGGAATGACCTCCCCCCCGACATCAGAACCACCACCGACATCCGCTCCTTCCGGCAGAAACTAAAGACTCACCTGTTTCGACTGGCTGGCCTGGCATAATTTCAACGCCTATCTCCTGGCATTTATATTTTACTGGTTTTTAAGGGTATTATTCTATAGTCTTAATTTTATTAGGTATTGGGATCTTAATGTTTGTTTATTTTAATTATTTATTAGCAATACAGTCCTGCACATCTTTTATCCTCCTCTTATGCATCTATCCATTTTATATTTGTATATATATATTTTCCATGTAGTAATTTTAATTGTTTTAATTTTGTTCTTTGACATGGACTGTACACCGCCCCGAGTCCCTTTCGGGAGAGGGGGCGGTCTATAAGCGCTAATAAATTGAAAATTGAATTGAATTGAAAAGAAGAAAAAGAAGAAAAGGAAGGAGGAAATGGAGACGAAGATGAAGGAAAAGAATGAAGAGAAGGAGATGGAAGGAGGAGGAGGAGAAAGAAAAGAACGAGGAGGAGGAGACAGATGGCAACAAGGAAGGGAAGGCGGAAATGAAAACGAAAGAACAGAAGGAAGGGCATAAAATCAAGAAGGAGGGAACAGGAAAAGAGAAACGAGGAAACAGAGGAAGAACTGAAGGAGGAGAAAAAGAAGGGACAAATGCTGATACAGCATAGTATTTCATGGCCTCCATTCTGTCTGGGTGCTAAAGCACCCCCTTCCATCCCTCCCCACCTTCCCCGGATCCCTGGCTTCCTCCCAGGGCATCGGATCAAGAGTTTCATTTTTTCTCTCAGGCTCTGGGATCCATCTTGCTGGCCCCCCCCTGCAATATTCCTAAAACAGGATGAAGGGGGGGGGATTCTGGAGGAGAGCCAATCCATCTTTTGCCATCCAGGATGGTTCAGGTTTTGCCTTCTCCCCCTCCTCCTCCTCCTCACTGTCGGAAAGGTGGGTTGGAAGGAGCCTCATGGCTCCGGGGAAAATGTTAGATTCCATGGTTGAATTCCAAATAGGACAACCCCATTTTCCTTTCGGCAGCTGTAGGGCCATCTGCTCCCATCTCCTGCCCCCAATGTTTCCGCCTCCTGAAAACACAATTCCTACACTTGTCCCTTCAACCACATCTTCTTCTTCTTCTTCTTCTTCTTCTTCCTCTTCTTCTTCTTCTTCTTCTTCTTCTTCTTCTTCTTCTTCTTCTTCTTCTTCTTCTTCTTCTTCTTCTTCTTCTTCTTCTTCTTCTTCTTCTTCTTCTTCTTCTTCTCCTCCTCCTCCTCCTCCTCCTCCTCCTCCTCCTCCTCCTCCTCCTCCTCCTCCTCCTCCTCCTCCTCCTCCTCCTCCTCGCAAACTCCACATTCTTCTGGCACTGATATGGTTACCAATTTGGGTAATGAAATGTCTACAAGAAAACCACCAACCTCAGAGCACCATGGACTCCAAAGTCCATCTCCTCTTCCTCCTCCTCCTCCTCCTCCTCCTCCTCCTCCTCCTCCTCCTCCTCCTCCTCCTCCTCCTCCTCCTCCTCCCCCTCCCCCTCCTTCCAAACTCCACACCCTTCTAGCAGTGATGACGTTACCAATTTGGGTAATGAAATGTCTACAAGTAAACAATCAACCTCAGAGCACCATGGACTCCACAGTCCATTTCCTTCTCTTCCTCCTCCTCCTCCTTGGTCTCTAGATGTCACCACCTCTGGGAAAGGCTCAGCAACATGTTTGTTTGATTACGTACCACCACGTTGGTGTTGACCTTTGGAGGCCACATGGATAGATGTTCTTCAGGATGGTCTATCCCAATCTTGGTGCTTTGGATCTTCTAAGGATGCCGCCATCATCACTGCAACTGACTCCATCCTCTGGTTGTCCTCTTCTTCTGTTCTCTTCTCTTCTCTTCCACCTTTCCCAGTCTGATGGACATTTCAAGGAAGATGGGACTTCCTATGAGGTGTCCAAAATATGATAATTGGAGTCCAATCATTGGTGCCTCAAATAAGAACTCTGCATTGATTTGTTCAGTGATCGATTGCTTTGCTTTCTTGGCCATCCAAGGTCTTCTCGAGAGTCTTCTCCAGCCCCAAAATTCAAGAGAGTCAACACTCTTCCTAACCTGGTTCTTCCAAGTCCAACTTGGGAAGACCATGGCTGGCACAGTTCCAGTCACTATAAGAGCAGACACATCTTGGCATCTAGACACCTTGTTCCAAGGCCTTCACTGCTACCCTACTATTCTGACCTCCCTCTCCACGCCTGTGAATAAACCAGAACAGAGGCTTGGCTGTTTGCCACTGTTTAATTACTGAGATAACGAATCCTTTGGCTGAGGGCCCAGACAACTCACGTTCAATAGAGCAACCCAGATAAGTCGAATGAAGCAACGCAGATAGTCCAAACGAGCAGACACGGCTAGAATACATAGATTTTCTTAAGTACTAATTCGAACGCTTGTTTCCTGCAAATGTCCCCTCCCAACGCCTCACCTATAATCTCTCTTGGGAGTTGCTGCTTCCGTTTCTCAGCCCTTCTCAATCTAGCATCAGGGATGAACTGCCTTTGATCCTCCCCACTGCTCCATGCCTCAGGCGCCTCCTGGTGGCCAACCAGCCTCTCTGGTCCCTGCTCTGAGTCTGAACCCTGCACAGGATCCTCCACATCATCCAGGGCAGACTCATATAGTTCCTCGCTATCCGAGTCCATCAGCAGCTCAACCGGATCCTGCTGGGCCACAACACCCTACCAAGAGCTAAATGTCTACGGAGATTCTCAGTCATATGCAAGGAACATAAGCAGGGATGGGCTTCAAAAATTTCATCAACGGATTCTCTGCCTGGGTGGGTGTGACCATGGTGGGCGTGGCTTACTCAGCCTCCTGCACTATGGGGGTGGGTGTTTTCGGCCTCCCTGGCCAGGCGATAGCAATCCGCCGCTCTGGAGCCACATGTGGCTCTTTCGTCCCCCTGCTGCAGCTCCCTGTTGCTCAAAATATGCATCACAACCGCCAATGTGTGACACCTGCCAGCACGCGATTTATTGAGCTTTTTGACCCCCCCGGTAGGCCAACCCTGGATAAATCCAAGAAACGTTTCAGACAAAAACAGAACATTTAATTCAACGACATAGTTCTGTGGCCACTCAGGAAATAGTCAGGCATGGGAAGGCTTTTGTAGCTCCCTGTGTTTATTTTGTCTGTGGGAAACGGGTCTAAATGGCTCTTTGAGCGTTTAAGGTTGCCAACCCCTGCCCTAGGCTCTGGAGCAGTGGTGGGTTTCAGCCGGTACGTAACGGTATGATTGTACTGGTAGTAGCTGGGAGAAGCGGCCACCGTATTGGTACCGTGGCTCATTTGGCCCATGCGCCCACCCATGTCCCATACCTGTTTTTAAAGCAACCGGCCAATTGCTTTAATGTGCCTGCGCGACCTCTGACAAGCAGCTGGGTGTCGCAGGGGAGGTGGACTGCGCATGTGTGCGCAGAGCGTGTGGACGAACAGGATGCCTGGCCCCGTATGCAGCATACTGGTAGTGACGGGGAGAGGAACCCACCATGGCTTTGGAGGCTTTCCCCAAACCTGGGGGGGAGGAGAGGTCAAAACCTGCTGGAACTTCTGGGAGGCCCCTTTTCCCCCTCCCTGGGTCCCTACATGGGCCCTGGACTTCCCTCGCATTCAAAGGGGGCACATGGAGACTCCTGGGAGGGGGCGAGGTGGGGCAGGAGGGGCGGGGCCAGCCAGGGATTTGGAGGTTCTCTGAACTGGCCATAATATTAGCTGTACAGGTTCTCCCGAATCCAGGTGGACCCGTAGCAGCCCACCCCTAAGTATAAATCCTTCCTTTCCCCACCATCCAGTCAGAGCTGAAGAAGCTTCTTGGATGAGAAGCGAAACATCTTCAAACGAAAATCAGGAAGCCTCTTGCGGGGGGGGGGGGGAAGCATCTTTGAGACTACCACGAGCTGGTTTGTGGTGCATTTCGTGACTGTGGATTCCGGGGCCAGAATCCCTATCACCCAAAAATAATAATTGACAATCACGCTAGAAACAGATTTTACAAATGAAACCCATCAGCTAAAGATTGGACCTTCACTACATAAGCAAAAAAATCCCCAGGTTTTTTTTTGGGGGGGGGGGGGTTTCTTTGCTTCTGGAAAGGATGAAAGGAAAGGCAGGAGGGATTGTGGGAGAAGGAGGGAAAGGAAAAGAGAAAGGGAAGGGAGGGAGGAGAAAAGGGAGAGGAAAGAGAAGGGAAGGAGAGGAAGAGGAAAGGAAATAAATGGATGTGGAAGGGAAAGATGGAGAGAAGGAAGAGAAGGGAGAAAGGAAAAGATGGAGAGAGGGGAAGGAAAGAAGGAAGGAAGGAAGAGGAAGGACAGGGAAAGGAGAGGAAAGGAAATAAATGGACGTAGAAGGGAAGGAAAAGATGGAGGGAATGAAGAGAAGGGAGAAAGGAAAAGATAGAGAGAGGGGAGGGAGGGAAGGAAGGAAGGAGCAAAGGGAGAGGAAGGACAGGGAAAGGAGAGTAAAGGAAATATATGGATGGAGGGAAGAGAAGGGAGGAAGGAAAAGATGGAGTGGAGGGGAAGGAAGGAAGGAGAAAAGGTAGAGGAAGGAAAGGGAGAGGATTAGGAAAGGGAACAAACGAATGTAGAAGAGAAGGAAAAGATGGAGAGAAGGAAGGGAAGGGAGAGAAGCAAGCAGTTTCAGGATGTTGGGTGTGGTGTGAATCAAAACGATTGAAAAAAGGTGCAAATAATATCTAGAATAGCATTAACATAACTCACTCATATCCCCCCCTCCCAATCCAACCAAGTGCGAATCCATCCAAGGAGGCCAAGATATTGCCCCAAACCAAATGCATTTATGGAAAGAAAGAAAGAAAGAAAGAAAGAAAGAAAGAAAGAAAGAAAGAAAGAAAGAAAGAAAGAAAGAAAGAAAGAAAAAAGGAAGGAAGGAAGGAGACAGACAGACAGAAAGAAAAAAAAATAGATCTTTCAAGTCCCTGCTCTTCCTGACGCCCCACAACCTTGACCCAGCATTCCCTCTTCTGTTCCCACATGCAATTCTCTCCTTGTTTACTTGAGTTCCCCAACCCATCTTGTCTGAATCATTTTCTCACACCAAGACAACCGTCTGCTTCCCGTCTTCCGGCTTGACGGCTCCGGCTGAGAGGCTGACCTGGATGAATAATGCATGGGGGTTAATGAGGAAGCAGATGAGGCTTCTCCAGGGAATAACGAGGAGGTGGGATGGCGAGGCGGGCACTGAGAGGGGGAGGGGGTGAAGGAGGGTCTCAGAGAAGCAAAACTCCATGAAATGGGCCAAGGAACTGTTGGGAGAAATGTCCTTCTGGGTTCAGTTCCAAGTGGGGAAAAGACACTGGAAACAGGGAAGCTGCTTGGAAAGATGGTTTTCATGGTGGACAGGATCACATCCTTTGAAGATATTGGGTGAAGGAAGAAAGGGAAGGGATGCTGAGAGTTTTATACCCTCTCTGGGCTTTTGAATTTGAGCTTGTATTCTGATTGGTTGTCAGACTCCCACGGGGCTATGCAGGGGCAACTCTTTAGGCCAGGGGTGTCCAAACTTGGCAACTTTAAGACTTGTGGACTTCAACTCCCAGAATTCCCCAGCCAGCTGGCTGGGGAATTCTGGGAGTTGAAGTCCACAAGTCTTAAAGTTGCCAAGTTTGGACACCCCTGCTTTAGGCTGTCCTGAGTCCCAGGCTTGGTTGACTCTTGCTGGGTGATGTAATCTTCCCAGGGGCTATGTGGTAGAGGGCTTTGGGCCATTCCTCCTATGGCTCTGCCAGAAGGAGGTAGATCTTTGTTATGTAGAATAGACTGGCCCAGGCCTGAGTGGCCCCTCCCAAAGGGAATAAAAGAGGAGCAACAGGGGAGTGGAGTTTGCAGGAGACAATTCGTTCATTCCTGCATTCTTGCCAAATATTGTGGCCTCTGACAGATATCTGCCTGGCCACTCTCCAAGCCCGATGAAGGTTGGGAATTGTGGACTATCTTGAAAGACTGTGGGAGAGGAAAGACTTGGCTGGAGAGGAATTCACTGTCAATGAAATAAAAGGGGTTTATGGGGACGAGGACTCGCCTTCGTGCTGCTGGTGAATCCTCGGACAGAACATCCTCCTCCTCCTCCTCCCTCCTCCTCTCCACATATTCCACTCCCTTCTAGCATTGATGATGTTACATAGCTGGGTAATGAGATGTCTACAAGAAGTTCAGAGTACATGAAGGACCCACAGTACTCCTCCTCTTCCTCTCCCTTCTAGCACTGATGACATTACCTAGTTGGGTCAGTAAAACCAACTGCGAGCAAACCATCACGCAAAGCACCAACCCTGAGCTACAAATATTCTTTTTTAATCGGGCTGAACTTTCCTTCTCTTCTTTCTTAGAAACCCTGTGTCCCTTTGTCCCTTCCAAAGGACGTTTCCCCCCACCAAATCTTTGCCTTTTGAGGTTATTTTCCCCAGGATTCTGGATGAAAACAACCTCCTTCTCAGGCCGATATACCTGGCCTATCTCAATTAAGCAGGTTGTCAGTTTGACCTCGGCCTGACGGAGAGCGATAGCATCTCCCGTCTGGCATTCGGGCTAAATTGCTCGTTAAATCCTCAGGCCCCCGTGTTAAAAGATCCGCAGCTATCTCCGAAACAGGAATAACGATACACCGAGAAGGATCTGAGCGAGGCCCATTAGTGAAAAGAGGAACGCCTGGTGTCTGCTTTCTATGCGGCTACGACAATCGTGGAAACTTCGGTATCCATCACGGGGCGCTGGAGGCAAAAACCTCTCCATTTCCAGGGCCCACGCGAGAGAGGAGCCTGCGGAAACCAAACTGTTTAAGAGGGATTATTTTTCTTTGACTTGTTGGCTCTGCAAGCTTGCCTGTGAATGTCAGGGTTTCGAAACCAAGCAGCGCCATCGTTCCCCCACACCTGGTCTAGTGGTTAAGGTACCAAGAGACAGTGAGTTCTAGTCCCACCTTAGCTATGAAAGGCAGCTGGATGACTTTGGGCCAGTCACCAGGAGACAGTGAGTTCTAGTCCCACTTTAGGCATGAAAGCCAGCTGGGAGACTTTGGCCCAATCACCAGGAGACTGTGAGTTCTAGTCTCGCTTTAGGTATGAAAATCAGCTGGGTGACTTTGAGCCAATCACCAGGAGACAGTGAGTTCTAGTCCCACTTTAGGCATGAAAGCTGACAGGTGCCTTTGGCCCGATCACCAGGAGACTGTGAGTTCTAGTCCCACTTTAGGCATGAAAGCCAGCTGGGAGACTTTGGCCCAATCACCAGGAGACTGTGAGTTCTAGTCTCACCTTAGAGATTAAAGCCACCTGGGTGCCTTTGGGCCAATCACCAGGCGACTGTGAGTTCTAGTCTTGCTTTAGGTATGAAAACCAGCTGGGTGACTTTGAGCCAATCACCAGGAGACAGTGAGTTCTAGTCCCACTTTAGGCATGAAAGCTGACAGGTGACTTTGGCCCGATCACCAGGAGACAGTGAGTTCTAGTCCCGCCTTAGGTATGAAAACCAGCTGGGTGACTTCGAGCCAGTCCCTCTGTCTCAGCCGAACCACCTCACAAGACAGTTGCTGTGGGCAAAATAGGAGGAGGAAGGATTATTATCGGTGTTCGCTGTCTTGACTGATTTATAAAAATAAACTCCTGGTGAACAAGAGTTTGTTTTTGAATTCAGTTAGGGTCCCTTGCTGTGAAGAGAGTATTTTATATGCTAGAAAACCAACTTCTCCTTCCATTAATTTAATGCCATCCTTCCATCTCTTTAAATCTGAGGTGATCCAGGAACAGGTACAAATGTCTCTTTTTGGGGGGGCAGTTTAAAAGTCTCCCCGCTTTATCGCACTGGGGAACATGTTCAGATTTTAAAAAATAAGCCAGCTAGGAAAGTGACATACAATGACTGAGACAATATTAGAACCCCCATCACAATGAAATTGCACTTCCAACAGTGTACAGAAAAAAGTTGGCAAAAAGTAAAAGTTTCCGTTCTTCTTATCAATTCTGGAAATACCCATTATTTCAAATGAGCTTAAAATGCTCCGCAGGCCAGATTTTATGCCTTCTCGTTCTCTCTCTCTCTCTGTCTCTGCTGTCTTTTAATCATTAATGGCATTCAAGGATTAGGAAAATGTCTCTTACGGTGAATAATTTGTAGCTGGAGTTCTTTTCTTTCTAAAAATTTTCATTGTTCGCCCCGAAAACAGGGAGCTGGAAACGAACGATCGATCTGTGGAAAGGCAGGATTCAAACAAAGCCGTACGGGACAATATCTTACCTTCCGACTTCAAAATACGGAAAATTGGCAGAGGGCACCGTGGGCTATCCATGCCATTCCTCTTTCCTGCTGATGAGGAGAAGAATAGCGTGAGGACATCACTCAGTCCATTTTCTCTAGCTTGAATGACTCACCTGTTGCTTGCTGGCTCAATAGTAGTGACTGTGTGAGTGGGATCTTGGAGTCCTAGTGGACAACCATTTAAATAGGAGCCAGCTGTGTGCTACAGCTGCCAAAAAAGCCAACACAGTTCTAGGCTGCATCAACAGAGGGATCATGTGAAGTGTTTTTTTCCCCAAGATCCAGCTGTCCCTCTGCTCACACTGATGTCTGACTCCGAAGGCAGCTGATAACTGTCAGACAGCAGAGGCCTCCTCTCTGCCTCCGACGCAGAGCCCTCATCAGAGCCTTCCCCAGACTCCAGGACTGGCCCATCTTCCTCCCCAACCCTCCTCTCTGTCTGAATCTGCTGCCAGCTCTGCTGGCCACTGGCAGGCCACAACAAGGGTTTGGTTAATGACCCCAGTGTTACCTTTACGACTGCTGCAAAAAAAGGGTCATGAAATCAGGTGACATCACCCGCTGATCCGTTTAATGACTGCCATGACTGTAATTCCAGGCTCAGTTACAGTCATAAGTCTGTACCTGTGGAAAATCTCTGCTCTCTTCCATCCTTTTTGCATGACACAATTGTGTAGTTGCTTTCCATTTCTTTTTTTCCTGGCATTTTAAAATAGTTGGCTGCTGTAGCATCTGGGTTTGTTTGTTTGGTTTTTTTTTCTTTCTGCTTGCAATTTTAAAACAGTGTGAGTTCAAAAAATGTATTTAAAATGTGGTTTCTTTCTTTAAACTGCCCGAGGTGCAAAATAAGAGAAGACAAGCGAAGCCTGGATGCCTGCAAATATCATTACATACTGAACCTGGCTGTAAATGTCACCCTGAAAATACATTTTTTTAAATCTACTCAATTTTCTATATTATATAGAGATAATCCTCGACTTACATTCATTTAGTGACCGTTGGAAATTATAGGTAAAGGTAAAGGTTCCCCTTGCACCTATGTGCTAGTCGTTCCCGACTCTAGGGGGCGGTGCTCATCTCCGTTTCAAAGCCGAAGAGCCAGCGCTGTCCGAAGACGTCTCCGTGATCATATGGCCGGCATGACTAAACACAGAAGGTGCACGGAATGCCATTACCTTCCCACCAAAGGTGGTTCCTATTTTTTCTACTTGCATTTTTACGTGCTTTCGAACTGTTGGGTTGGCAGAAGTAATGGGAGCTCACTCCGTTATGCGGCACTAGGGATTCGAACCGCCAAACTGCCGACCTTTCTGATCGACAAGCTGAGCGCCTTAGCCACTGAGCCACCGCGTTGTAGCAGCGTGATATGGCGTTACAGCAGCACTGAAAACAGGGACTTAATGTTTGGCTTTTCTCGCAACCTCTGCAGCCTCCCCATTGTCCCCCGATCAGAATTCAGATGCTTGGCAACTGACTCATCTTTATGACGGTCGCAGTGTCCTGGGGGGGTCACGTGGTTCCCTTTTGCAACCTTCCGACTAGTGACGCGACGCCAATGGGCAAGCCGGATTCGCTTAACAATCGTGGGACGAACTCGACAATGGCAGGGATTTGCTTAGCGGCAGTGGCGAGACAGGTCGCTAAAGGGGGCAATTCTCACCGAAGAGCTATTTTTAGCTTAGCAACCTAAATTTTGGGCTCAGTGGTGGTCGTAAGTCAAGGAATGCCTGTAACAAGCAATTATTCTTGTGAAAGAAGATGGAAAGGATTGCATGCAGGCCTTTTATTAAAAAAAAATCAAATCAAAACAGTTACTAAACAGAATCATACTTTAGACGAAAGGAGATCTCTTGCTTAGCAGTGGAAATAGCAATAGCACTTATATACCGCTTCATAGTGCTTTACAACCTTCTCTAAAGAGTTGACAGAGTCAGCCTCTTGCCCCCAACAATCTGGGTCCTCATTTTGCTGACCTCAGAAGGATGGAAGGCTGAGTCAACCCTGAGCTGGTCAGGATCGAACTGATGGCAGTGGGCAGAGTCACCCTGAAATACTGTATTCTCACCACTGTGCCTTCCTTCCTTCCTTCCTTCCCACTCAGGGGTGGGTTCCTGCCAGTTCTAACCTCTTCTATAGAAGAGGTTCCACAAATCTACCGTGCCGTTTAGAACCGGTTCCAGCTCCCTCCCCCCCCCCCATCCGCACATCATCAAGATGAAGAGCGAGAGGAGGAATTCTGGGAGTTGAAGTCCACAAGTCTTAAAGCTGTCAAGTTTGAACACCCCTGGGTTTTTTTTCCTAAAGGGTTAGGGGTGCAAGGGCCTTGTAACTTGACAGCTTTAAGACTTGCACACTTCAATGCCAGAGTTCCTGAGCCAACATTTTGGTTGCTAAGCAAGAGCGTTGTTAAGTGAGTTTCACCACATTTTACAAGTTGGCCACGCCCACCCAGTCACATGACTGCCAAGCCACTCCCACTCAGTCACATGGCCGGCAAGCCACTCCCACCCAGTCATATGGCCGGCAAGCCACTCCCACCCAGTCACATGGTCGGCAAGCCACTCCCACAAAGCAGGCCACACCTACAGAAGAAGTTATAAAAAAACCCATCACTATTCCCACAGAGCACTTAGACTTACAGTGCTTGTAAGAGGATTTACAGAGTCAGCCTCTTGCCCTCAACAATCTGGGTCCTCATTTTATTGACCTGGGAAGGATGGAAGGCTGAGTCAACCTTGAGCCTGGTGAGATTTGAACTGCCAAATTGCAAGCAGCCGGCCATCAGCAGAAGTAGCCTGCAGTACTCCTCTCTAACCACTGCGCCACTGTGGCTCTTTGGTTTATTTTGGTTTCACTGCAGTTGTACGTCGAGGACTACCTGTGTTCAATTTTGCTGTGGGATCTGGTCGGTTCCAAGAAAAAAAAGAGAGAAAAATCTAGGGTGATTTTTTCTTGCTTGACCAAAGCAAAATTAATAACAACAACAACAACCAGAAAAAAAAAGGACTGCCCTTAGCTCAGGATTGTAATTGTATTATATCCTAACACAAGGTGTAAATTGCATTGGGTTAAAGAATTACAACCTTCTTGGCTTCGGCCCAACACTTCACACCTGTTCTCCGAAACGCCGCTGTTCTCAGTATAATTGACTAATTAAACCACTAATTGAAGTTGGTAGGGAATTATAATTCTAGGATGCAATTAAGGTTGAGGGCCAGGAGACCGTCAGGGCAGGAGGCTCACGGTCCAGGGCGCGAAACAACCTAGTAATCAAAAAATAATGACAAGCAACAGAAAAAGGAAGAGCTTTTTCAATATGGCAAGCCGCTCTCCCGGGGATAACGTCTCTGATTCCACACTTTCCTCTCCACCCTTTCAAACAGAGGGATTGCCTGGGAGTTTCCCTCCCATTGATCTGCAGTTAAAACAGAGGAACGCATGACATAAAATCATATGGGTGGAAGGAGGGACCTTGGAGGTCTTCTAGTCCAGCCCTCTGTTCAAGCAGAGGACTCTAGTTGTTGCGGCCCGCTGGCGGCCACTGGAGCTATCAGCAGATTCGGACAGTGAGGAGGTTGGGGAGGAACCTGGGCCAGTCCTGGAGTCTGGGGAAGGCTCTGATGAGGGCTCTGTGTCGGAGGCAGAGAGGGGGCCAGGGCCCTCTGACAGTTATCAGCTGCCTTCAGAGTAGGACAACAGTGGGGCAGAAGAACAGCTGGAGCCTGTTCCCAGTGTGCACATGCACAGAGTTGCCAGACGAAGGGAATGGCTAAAGAACAAGGGTCGATTTGGGAGTAAAGCCACAGGTGGAGGATGAATGGCCCCTCCCAGAGGGAATAAAAGAGGAGCGACAGGGGAGTGGAGTTTGCAGGAGACCATGAGTTCATTCCTGAATTCTCGCCAAGTATTGTGGGCGTCTGAAAGATATCGGCCTGGCCACTCTCCAAGTTCGGGAATTGAGAGCTATCTTGAAAGACGGTGGGAGAGGAAAGACTTGGCTGGAGAGGAATTCACTGTCAATTAAATTAAAGAGGTTTATCGGGACGAGGACTCGGCTTCCTTCCCGCTGAGGAAGCCTAAGTCAGAACACGAGTGTACCTGTTCTGGACACAGGGCTGCCCTTCTTACAAACCTCCACAACATCTGGAGGCAAATATCATTAGTGCCAGGAAGGAGAGGGGTTTGCGAGGAGGAGGAGAAGAGGAAGAAATGGATTGCGGGGTCCTTGGTTCTCTCTGGGCTTGGTGGTTGTCTTCCAGATATTTCATGACCCAGCTAGGTGACATCATCAGTCCAGGAGGGAGAGGGGTCCTTTAGATTGTGGGGTCCTTGGTGCTCTCTGAGCTTGGTGGTTTTCTTGCAGCCATTTCTTGACCAAATTAGGTAACCTCATCAGTGCCAGAATGAAGAGGGGTTTGCGAGGAGGAGGAGGAAAATGGTTGTAGGGTCCTTGATGGTCTCTGAGCTTGTTGGTATTTTTGCAGATGTTTCAGGGCCCATGTAGGTAACATCATCCGTGCTAGAAGGGATTGGGAAAGAAGCTGGAGGTGGAGGAGGAGGACTGTGAAGTCCTTGGTTGTTTGCGTGCAGATATTTCATTATCCAACTAGGTAGCCTCATCCACTGCCAACACTGATAAGGCAAGCTTCTGTATCTAAACTGGGAGAAAGCCCAACACTCCTTTGCACTGATGATGTTAGCTAGTCGGGTAATGAAACGTCTGCAAGCAAACCACCCAGCTCAGAGAGCCTCAAGGAACCCCACTGACTTTCCTCTTTCAAGCCCCAAATCCTTTTGTTTCCCAAATGTTGCTGATTTTCCTTAGTCGGCACTGCTTGGATGTCCCCTGTCCCCCCCCCCTCCCCTGTGGTGCTCATTCATAGCTCAGCCAGCTTCCCATCACAGCATTTCCAAATGGACCTTTGTCACATCTGGAGAGACACTTGAATAAATTGAAGAAACCAGTCTGGAGCGAAAATGCAGTTCGAAAGAAAGGACATGCTGAATAATACAGATGTTTTTGATAGGTGGATAAACAGAAAAAGTATTTCACGCTATTGTGGATTCTTTTTCATGAATAGAGACACAAAAGGTTTCTATATTAAAAAAAAAACCCTCACCCGTTTTCGTTCACCATCTTTCTTCCTTCTGCAAACGTCCTCGACTTACAGCCACGGAGCAAGACAGGTGCCTTGCCCCATTTTACAACCTTGCTTGCCACAGTTCTGAAGTGAATCGCTGCAGTTGTTAAATCAGTCAAACCGTGGCTAAGTGAATCTGGCTTCCCCACTGACTTTGCTTGTCAGAAGGTCGCCAAAGGAGATCGCGTGACCCCGGGGACATGTTGACCGTCATAAATATGAATCAATTGCCAAGCATTTTAATCACTTGCCTCCAGAAGTAGTAAATGCTGCAATGCAACACAGGAAGTTTTTAAGGAGAGATTGGATAACCATTTGACTGAAATGGTATAGTATTTCCTGCCTAAGCAGGGGGATGGACTAGAAGACCTCCAAGGTCCCTTCCAACTCTGTTATTCTATTCTATTCCATCTGAATTTTGTGTTACCTTCCCACCAAAGGTGGTTCCTATTTTTCTACTTGCATTTTTTATGTGCTTTCAAACTGCTAGGTTGGCAGAAACTGGGACGAGTAACAGGAGCTCACTCCGTCATGCGGCGCTAGGGGTTCGAACCGCCAAACTGCCGACCTTTCTGATCGACAAGCTGAGTGTCTTAGCCACTGAGCCACCGTGTTATAGCAGCGTTATAGAGCGTTATAGGAGCACTGAAAACAGGGACTTATGTTTGGCTTTTCACGCAACCACTGCAGCCTCCCCATCGTCCCCCGATCAGAATTCAGATGCTTGGCAACTGACTCATCTTTAGGACGGTCGCAGTGTCCTGGGGTGTGTGTGTCATGTGATCCGCTTTTGCAACCTTCCGACCAGCGACGCCAATGGGCAAGCTGGATTCGCTTAACAACCATGGGACGAACTTGACAATGGCAGCGATTCGCTTAGCGGCGGTGGCGAGACAGGTCGCTATAGGGGGCAATTCTCACCAAACAGCTATTTTTTAGCTTAGCAACCTAAATTTTGGGCTCAGTGGTGGTCATAAGTCAAGGAATGCCTGTAACGAGCAATTATTCTTGTGAAAGAAGATGGAAAGGATTGCATGCAGGCCTTTTATTAAAAAAAAATCAAATCAAAACGGTGTTACTAAACAGAATCATACTTTAGACGAAAGGAGCTCTCTTGCTTAGCAGTGGAAATAGCAATAGCACTTATATACCGCTTCATAGTGCTTTACAACCTTCTCTAAAGAGTTGACAGAGTCAGCCTCTTGTCCCCAACAATCTGGGTCCTCATTTTGCTGACCTCAGAAGGATGGAAGGTTGAGTCAACCCTGAGCTGGTCAGGATCGAACTGATGGCAGTGGGCAGAGTCACCCTGAAATACTATATTCTCACCACTGTGCCTTCCTTCCTTCCTTCCTTCCTTCCTTCCTTCCTTCCTTCCTTCCTTCCTTCCTTCCTTCCTTCCTTCCTTCCTTCCTTCCTTCCTTCCTTCCTTCCTTCCAGCAGGAAGCAGTTATGCAGCTCAGCAAGGGAAGTGAAATGATGCTCATGTCCATTTCTAAACTGACTGAGCGTTCTTGCCTTGAATCTCAGGCAGTGCTTGGATTCAGACGGTTCGCACCGGTTCAGGCAAACCGATTGTTAAATTATACACACACACACACCTGCTATAAAAGGGGCTCTTGGGCGCTGCGCTGCAATGAAACGGGCAATGGAGCGACTGGCGCAAGGGAAGGAGAAGGCGGCTTTCCCTCTTTCTCCTCCCTGCCCCTCCGCCTTCCCTGCCAGCTGCTTCCTGCCGGCCGTTCCGTTGACCCCTTCTCCATTGCAGCGCAGCGCCCAGGATCCACTTTGATGGGGCGGGGAGATCATTTAACAACCGGTTTGCCCAGGGTCAGATTGGCTGTTGTGGGAGGTGTGGCCCAACCTGACCCTGGGCGAACAGGTTGTTAAATGACTTGAATTGCATCTCAGATTGTGTCTCTTCAACAGTGGCCTTGCCTAGCGTGGCCTTCTTTTCAGCAGCCTGCGGAAATCATTGGGGCGGAGTTGGTGCCGGAATGGAGAACTTCTGGGTAATACTAATTCGGTCTCGGAAGCCTTAATAAAGACTCCCAACACCCATGGTTTGTGTGTGACAAGGGTTGGTTGCTGCTGGCATTACTGTCGGTTCGGCGCGTACTCTGCGCGTGTGCGAATTTGCACCTAAAAAGGTCTGCGCATGAGCAAAAGGTTTTTTTTAAAAAAAAGGGGGGGGAATTACATTTCTGCAATGAAAACTGTTCTGCGCACGCACAGAACAGAAAATCAAGATGTCGCCGCTGTAGGAGAACCGGTTCGGGGGCATGGCAGGCCTGGGTCGCTGCTGGTTCTAGCAAGGCGGGCCCCCAAGTTACTACTGGTTCGGCTGAAGCGGCCCAAACCGGTGGGAACCCACCTCTGATGTGTGGGTTTGAGCGGAACAGCACAATAACTTTTTTCAAATCTTTACAGGGAGTTTGACTAGAAGACCTCCAAGGTCCCTCCTAACTCTGTTATTCTGTTGTTATTTGGTTAATTTTCTGTTGCTATTCTGTTACTCTGCTAATCTATCATTGTGTATTCTGTTAGTTTGCTGTCTGTTTTCTGTTATTCTGTAATCTGCTATTCTGTAATTCTGCTATTCTATTATTATGTTGTTCTGTTATTCTACTATTCTGTTATTCTGTCATTCTCCTATTCTCCTATTCTGTTATTCTGCTGTTGTGTTATTGTGTCAGATATGGCACAAGAAGTTATTCTGTTATTCTGCTTTCTGCTATTCTGCTATTCTGTTATTCTGCTATTCTGCTATTCTGTTATTCTGCTATTCTGTTATTCTGTTATTTTGCTATTCTGTTATTTTGCTATTCTGTTATTCTGTTATTCTGCTATTCTGCTATTCTGCTATTCTGCTATTTTGCTATTCTGTTATTCTGCTATTTTGCTATTTTGCTATTCTGTTATTCTGTTATTCTGCTATTCTGTTATTCTGTTATTCTGCTATTTTGCTATTCTGCTATTACGTTATTCTGCTATTCTGCTATTACGTTATTCTGCTATTCTGCTATTCTGTTATTCTGCTATTCTGCTATTCCGTTATTCTGTTATTCTGTAATTCTGCTATTCTATTATTATGTTGTTCTGTTATTCTACTATTCTGTTATTCTGTCATTCTCCTATTCTCCTATTCTGTTATTCTGCTGTTGTGTTATTGTGTCAGATATGGCACAAGAAGAAGAAGTTATTCTGTTATTCTGCTATTCTGTTATTCTGCTATTCTGTTATTCTGCTATTCTGTTATTCTGTTATTTTGCTATTCTGTTATTCTGTTATTCTGCTATTCTGCTATTTTGCTATTCTGTTATTCTGCTATTTTGCTATTTTGCTATTCTGTTATTCTGCTATTCTGTTATTCTGTTATTCTGCTATTTTGCTATTCTGCTATTACGTTATTCTGCTATTCTGCTATTACGTTATTCTGCTATTCTGTTATTCTGCTATTCTGCTATTCTGCTATTCCATTATTCTGCTATTCTGCTATTCTGTTATTATGTCATTCTCCTGTTATTCTGCTATTCTGTTATTCTGCTATTCTGTTATTCTGTTATTCTGCTATTTTGCTATTCTGCTATTACGTTATTCTGCTATTCTGCTATTACGTTATTCTGCTATTCTGCTATTCTGTTATTCTGCTATTCTGCTATTCCGTTATTCTGTTATTCTGTTATTATGTCATTCTCCTGTTATTCTGCTATTCTGTTATTATGTCATTCTCCTATTATTCTGTTATTCTGCTATTCTGTTATTCTGCTATTCTGAAAACCATCAGCATTGACAAAATTTCCATCAGTCAATTGCAAAAGGTGGCTTGGCGTGGATCCTGCTTACATCCTGAGATGAGACTTTCAACACCATCAAACATCCCCGCCTGCTTATCCCCAGGTCCTGGGAAAAGACTCGATAGGCGGACAAAAACGCCAAATTCCCCCTGAACATCTGGCTGGCTCTGCCACCAACTCTCTTAGCATCCCCCCCTTTCTTATACCTCCTTCCCAAAGAAGTCCCCCCCCCCAAAGTAGGCATAAAACCAGATCTATTCCGTCACGGCGTGCGCACCAAGGCGGATTATACTTCAGCGAGTGTCTTAGTTTTCGGTAAAGCTGCCGCTATCGAAATCTGTGTTGGTTTTTTTTTTTACATCCTTACGAAGCGGCTTGATTGATCGTCACCCCAGGAAGCCGTTGCCCCCTCCTGGAGCCGAGAATATAAGGGTAATGATCATCCACGTGGAAAAAATGGGGCCTTGAAAAGACTATTGAGATGGTATCGTTGTGGCTGTCAGAGCAGCCAATTTCCTGCAGCTCTGTTTGAATAATAAACTAAATAAGATAAGAGAAGTTGGTAAGCAGGTGTGTGCGGCTGACTTTATAAACGCCCTGGGTCTGGATAGCCATGGCTCGTTCTTTTTTTTTTAAAAAAAATTAAATATAGAGCTTGAAATAATTCAGCTTTTTGCCGTCTAGCCAGGGTTGAAAAGCCTGCAGCTGGCCACCCATTAATAACTTAAAATGAAATAAAATCGGCAAGTCCTATAAGAAGGTGAGCGGACATTTGCATCTCAGAAATATTTGCAAAAGCCAGGAAAATGTGATGAATGAGCCATGTCCCCGTATCTCCTCTCTTCCCCCGCCCCCCCCTCCCCATTTGGTCTGTTTTGCATTTTATTTCATTTTATTTTATTTTTTAAAAAAAGGTCGCCCCCTCAAACAGATATAATTTCCAGCACGCTTATTTGAATGCAGATATTTTTTGTGTGGATAGAAACGCTGGGCAATTTCTAGCGTAAGCCAGGGGTGGGTGGCTGTCGGTTTTTACTACCGGTTTGCAAACCCGTGCGCAACGCACAGGCATGTGCACTGTTCAATGTAAATTGTTCTTCATGCACACGCAGCAGTGATGGGATACATATCAATACCTGCTGGGAGCACCAGGTACCGTTCCGGTACGGTGCTCCGGAGGGCCCACCTGCCCGCTCTCCTTACCGCTATTTGAGCCGATCGGGGCTTTCGCGCACGGAGTGTACGGCGCCTGCACGACGCTCGACCAAGCAGCTGGTGGGGGTCATGGGCGGTAAGTATGCATACGTGCACTGTGGGTTCCTGTTGAAGCCTACTGGTTCTAACGGGATCCGGAACCCACCACTGACACGCAGTCACTAAAAACCAAAATGGCGGCGGCCCAGTGGCGGCAAGGAAAGCGATTTGGGGGCGTGGCAAACCTAGGTGGCTGCCAGTTCTGCGACCCACCCAGGCCTGAATTCCACTACTGATTCTCCTGAAACGGGCCGAGCCAGCAGCAATCCACCTCTGGTGTAAGCCTCCCTGGAGTCGCTCGGCAGAGATGGGTGGCATAGGAAACTGATCGGGAGGGAATGGGGATTTTGGAGTAACCTTCCCCTGCCACGCCCACGAAGCCACGCCCAGGAAGCCACGCCACGCCCACAGATCCAGTAGTCAAAAAATTTGAATCCCACCACTGGCTCAATTGTGATGTTAAGTTGAGGGACTCCCTGTCTTGGGAAACCAAGCTGAGTATCTTCGGAGGATGGACCCTTTGGCGTGTCGATCGATTCGAGAAGGGGGAATTAAACATGCCGACTGAACAAATTGCTTCTCATGAACTTTCCAAGTCGTGGCAGCAAATTGCTCCCAGAACGGTTTGCGTGGGAATCAATGAGCAGCTTGTGAATTTTAAATGTGGGAACAGGAGGAAGGAGAGCTTCGTAATAAAGCTGGTTTGGCGGGCGTTATATACAGGCGATCCTCGACTTACGGCCACAGTTGAGCCCACCGTTTCTGCTGCAAGACAGTCGTTTGGGGAGCTGTGTCCCGTTTTGCGACCTTTTTTTTTTTTTGCCGCAGTTCTTAAGCAAATCGCCGCAGTAGTTAAGGGAATCATGCGGTCGTTAAGTGAATCGGACTTGATTGATTTTACTTGTTAGAAGCCGGGTGGGGATTTGGGGATCGCATAACTGTGGAACAGTGCAACTGTCATAAATACAAGACAGCATGAAAACATCTGTGGAAAGCTACCGCCCCTTCCTAGAAGAATGAAATATTTTGAGAAATATTAAAAACGCAGATTAAAATATTTCCCCGAAAAGAGAAATAATTTTTTTAAAGGAAAACGGAAACTCAGAGCCTCAGCTCCCTCCCCACCAGCAGATCTTAGGTGCCCATTGAGAAGGACTGGGCCAGCCTATCTACAAGACAATTAGACCTTCAGCTCCAGGGTGATGGGATTAAGAGATGACCCTCCAGGACATAATAGGATTAACCCACTAAGACACAAGGCTCACTTCATTGCATAACCTCCTAAGGACATTGCATCACCCCTGGCAAACTTCAACCAAACGTAGCTCAGACAAACATGACCCCTATATGGCCCCATGGGAGTCTGACAACAGCCAATAGAATACATATTCTTGCACAGGAACAGGAAGCTCAAGTTCACAACCCATGAGAAGGTAGACAAGCCCCTCACTCTCAACTCCATGTGGTCAGCTGTCCCAGAATGTGCTTCGTGGTCCTGCTTCAGTGGTGGGTTTCAAATTTTTTAGAACCTCTTCTGTAGGTGTGGCCTGCTTTGTGGGAGTGGCTTGCCGGCCATGTGATCGGGTGGGAATGGCTTGCCAGCCATGTGACCGAGTGGGCGTGGCTTGGCAGTCATGTGACTGGGTGGGCGTGGCCAACCTGTAAAACGTGGTGAAACTCACTTAACAACGCTCTTGCTTAGCAACCACAATGTTGGCTCAGAAACTCTGGCATTTGAAGCACGCAAGTCTTAAAGTTGTCAAGTTGCAAGACCCTCGCACCCCTAACACTTTAGAAAAAAAACCCCAGGGGTGTTCAAACTTGACAGCTTTAAGACTTGTGGACTTCAATTCCCAGAATTCCTCCTCCAGTCATGTTGGCTTAGGAACTCTGGCATTGACGTGTGCAAGTCTTAAAGCTGTCAAGTTACAAGACCCTCGCACCCCTAACTCTTTAGAAAAAAAAACCCCAGGGGTGTTCAAACTTGACAGCTTTAAGACTTTAAGGTTTAGATAGGACACTTAGAAGTGGGTGGGGTGATTGGTGAGCCAGCCAATCAGTGAGTGGTGGGCGGGGCAAGCGTGGTGCGGATGGGCGGGGGGGAGGGAGTTGGAACCGGTTCTAAACGGCACAGTAGATTTGTGGAACCTCTTTTATAGAAGAGGTTAGAACTGGCAGGAACCCACTCCTGTCCTGCTTCATCAATAAACAGGCCCTCTTTCCAATTAGCCTCCAACCTCCCTTTTGTCTCCAGTGCATTTCTCCTGGCTTGGACCTGGACCTGGATATTTCTTCCAACGTATCTGTTAAACCAGTGTTTCACTCTTAGCAACATTAAGATGTGTGGACATCAGCTCCCAGAATTCCCCAGCAGCCATGCTGGCTGAGGAATTCTGGGAGTTGTAGTCCTCGAGTCTTTGGTCTAGAAGAGAAAGATGATCAAACAATTCACAGAGATCTGATTACCACAGACTTGCTAATAAAAAAAGAATTTCTTATTTACTTTCCAAGTTTCTATATAAACCATCTTCCTGATCTTAAAACCCCATCAACAAAACCCCCTATGAATTGTGGTTTCTCGGTTGTGGCTTAAACCCTGGTCTGTTCCTGAACAGGAGAGCAGGAGAGGAAAAGGGGGCCACCTGCAAACCCAGTTTAAAATACAACTGGAGTATTTACTAATTTGGCTGGACGGAATACACAGCTGAGCATTACTAGCTAAAAGAAGCATTACAAGCGTTAGCTTTGGTCATTAGCTAAGAAAATTAAGCTTAAACTAAGCCTAAGATAAACGAAGCTTAATTACCTAATTAAACTTAGCTAATGAGCTAAGATGATGAAGCATTACGAACTGAGAAAGCAGAGCCAAGTTAACTAGGAGCCACAGCAAAATACCAATATTATGGTTGGTCGCAAAGTCAGCCAGATGTTTAGACTGGATATGACAGTTGTTGTCTACCTATCCTTCCCAAGGATTTGGGGTAGACAGAGGCTGTTGTTTAATGGCACCGAATGCTGGTCACCAACAACAGGGACCGAAAGCTCTCTCCATGCCGTGGAAATGCGAAAGATGCCCGTTGGATGTCGGGCATCTCCCTTCTCAACTACATCACAAGTGACACCATTTGACAACATTTTGGCATGGCACCAAATATAGAGAAGATGAGAGAAAGCTGACCCCGCTGGTATGGACATGTCCAGAGAGCAGCACCTTCCGCCTACCAACTAGAAGTCAACAGCCGGAGACCTTGCGGCAGAGATGGTATTCAGCAGGTTCTGACCAGTTCTGGAGAACCAGCAGTAAAAATTTTGAGTAGTTCGGAGAACCGGTAAATGCCACCTCTGACTGGCCCTGACCCCATCTATTCTCTGCCTCCCGAGTCCCAGCTGATGTGGAGGGAATGGGGATTTTGCAGTATCCTTCCCCTGCCACAGCCACCAAGTAATGCCCACAGAACCAGTAGTAAAATTTCTTCTTCTTCTTCTTCTTCTTCTTCTTCTTCTTCTTCTTCTTCTTCTTCTTCTTCTTCTTCTTCTTCTTCTTCTTCTTCTTCTTCTTCTTCTTCTTCTTCTTCTTCTTCTTCTTCTTCTTCTTCTCCTCCTCCTCCTCCTCCTCGTCCTCCTCGTCCTCCTCCTCCTCCTCCTCCTCCTCCTCCTCCTCCTCCTCCTCCTCCTCCTCCTCCTCCTCCTCCTCCTCCTCCTCCTCCTCCTCCTCCTCCTCCTCCTCCTCCTCTTCCAATCCCAGATGATCTGAAGAAAACGGGGATTTTGCAGTAACCTCCTGGAGTGCAGTGATAATGGAGATTTAACAATATCCATCCCCTGCCATGACCACCAAGCCGTGCCCACGAAGCCACGCCCACAGAACCGGTAGTAAATTTTTTTCTTCTTCTTCTTCTTCTTCTTCTTCTTCTTCTTCTTCTTCTTCTTCTTCTTCTTCTTCTTCTTCTTCTTCTTCTTCTTCTTCTTCTTCTTCTTCTTCTTCTTCTTCTTCTCCTCCTCCTCCTCCTCCTCCTCCTCCTCCTCCTCCTCCTCCTCCTCCTCCTCCTCCTCCTCCTCCTCCTCCTCCTCCTCCTCCTCTTCCCTCTTCCTCTTCTTCCAATCCCAGATGATCTGAAGAAAACAGGGATTTTGCAGTAACCTCCTGGAGTGCAGTGATAGTGGAGATTTAAAAATATCCGTCCCCTGCCATGGCCACCAAGCCGTGCCCACGAAGCCACGGCCACAGAACCAGTAGTTTTAAAAAAAAGAATCCTACCACTGCTGACTAGCAAATAGAAGTCAATGGCCGGTGACCTCGCGGGCATCTAAAGCAGAGATGGCAAGATACCATCAACAAAGATATGTAAACTGCGGGCATGCGCCCTGGAGAGGCAGCTGACCACACAAAGTGGCATTCAATGATCTGAAAAGCGGACCTGTTCCTGCAGGAATACGCTAAGAGGAAGGAGGAGGAGGAGAGGAGGAGGAAGAAGAGGAAGAAGTTTTCTGATAGTTAGAACAATTAATCAGTGGAACAACTTCCCTCCAAGTTGCCACCATTTGTCTGAAGTGGTGTAGGGTTTCCTGCCTTCCCTCCAACTCTGGTCTTCTGTATTCTGAATGGTGTCAATCTTGGTTTTAAAAACAACCATGGAAAAAGTTGTTTTTTTTGAAGGCTGGGAAAAAGAATCAAGCTTTGCACCGGGTTTTATTTTTTATTTTTGTATCCTCTCTCCTACCTGCAAAATTGGATGGTTTATATTTTTTACAAGCAGGTGTATTTCTGTTTCTTAACAACAGCTGTCTGAGTTGCAAATAGCAAATGAAACAGCTCTGGAAAAACTCCTGGAGGTTTTATTTACCTCTTTCTCCAAGCTATCGTTAAAAAGAAAAATAGCCGGGCTGGAAGGCAAGAGCCTCCCTTGGTCTGTCGGTGGCTTGGCCAACAAAATGCAGAATAAAAACCAGCCCAGGTAGTCCTCGACTTACAACCACAAGGGAGCCCAACATTTCTCTTGTTGAGCGAGACAGTTGTTAAGTGAGTCTAGCCCCCCATTTGACGAACTTTCTTGCCACCGAGGTGAAGCGAAACACAGCAGATGTTAAGTTGGTCAGGCGGTGGCGAAGGGAGCCCAGTTTCCCCGCAGTGAGTTTGTGGGCCGTGAGGACGCAAAAGGGGGATCACGTGACCTCGGGGGACGCTGCGACCGTCATAAATATGAGACAGATGCCAAGTGCCTGAATTTGGATCGTGTGACCACGGGGATGGTGAAACGGTCGGGCGAGGGAAAAATGATCCCAAATGACTTTTATAGTGCTGTTGTAACCATCTTAGCAAGCAAAGTGTTCTCCCTCTTTCCCTCCCTCCCTTCCTCCCCATCCCTTCCTCCCCCTCCCTCCTACCATCACCCTTCCTTCTTCCCTCCCTCCTCCTCCCTCCCTGCCTCCCGCCCTCTTCCTTCATCTCTCTTCCTCCCTCTTCCTTCCTTCCTTCCTTCCTCTCTTCTTCCCTCTTCCTCCTTCCCTCTCTTCCCCTCCCTCCCTTCCTCCCCCTTCCTCCCCTCTCCTCCCCCTTCCATCACCCCTCCTTCCCTCCCTCTTCCCCTTCCTTCCTCCCCCTTCCTCTTTCCTCCCTCTCCCTCCCACCATCAACCCTCCATCCTCTCTCCCTCTCTTCCTCCCTCCCTTCTTCTCTCTCTTCCTCCCTCTTCCTTCCTCCCTCCCTCTCTTCCCCTCCCTTCCTCCCCCTCCCTCCCTCCTACCACCACCCCTTCTTCTTCCCTCCCTCCCCCTCCCTCCCTGCCTCCCTCCCTCTTCCTTCATTTCTCTCTTCCTCCCTCTTCCTTCCTTTCTTCCTCTTCCTCCCTCTCCCTCCTTCTCTTCCCCTCCCTCCCTTCCTCTCCCTTCCTTCCCCTCTCCTCCCCCTCCCCCTCCATCACCCCTCCTTCTTCCCTCCCTCTTCCCTTCCTCCCCTTCCTTCCTTCCTCTCTCCTCCCTCTCCCCCTTCCTCCCTCCATCACCCCTCCATCCTCCCTCCCTTTCTTCCTCCCTCCCTCTCTCTTCCTCCCTCCCTCCCTCTCTCTTTTCCTCCCCCTCCCTCCCTTTCTCCTTCCTCTCCCTCCATCACACCTCCTTCCTTCCTCCCTCCTTCCTCCTTTCCTCCCTCCCTCCCTCCCTCCCTCTCTCACTCCCTCACCCCTCCTCCCTCCCTCCCTTCCACCCTCCCTCACCCCTCCCTTCCCCCAAATCACCCAGATGGCTTTCATGGCTAAGGACTAGATTTCGTACTCCCTGAAAACTCCTGTTTTCCAGCCTGATGCCTTAACCACTATGCAACTCCCACTCACGCCCCCTTATTTGTCTTCCTATGTAACCACGAGGGGCCTTTTACGATCGGCATTTCTACAACTTGAGATTTATTTCCATTCCTCCCACTGTGTAGAATGTCAAAACATCATTTCAAAAGTCTTGGAAATTTATTTTAATTTCCCTTCGTTCCTCGTCTTCTTCCAGGTTCCCACACTTCGCTGGAAAATCTATTTCTATTTCTATTTTCGGTCTCCGTCATTTTAAGGGAGCATTTATCCATAATCTTTGTTTGGCGCTGTCTGAAGCTGTAACTATCACAATAAAAACACTTCTATAAATACAACTTCCCCATATGCAGCGAAAGGGAGAGGCCTTATTTGAAGGACACAATTAACGGCGTTACTTGATACCTAGAAAACGGAGGGGGGAAACTACGGGGGCCGGATGTCAGCCGCTTCAAGCCAAGCTGCCTTTTGCCATTGACTGATGGTGATTTAGCACAATCGACTCCCGGCGATTTTGTTCAAGGAATAAAAACACTTCTATAAATACATTTTCCAATACGAAGTGAAATGTACCATTCTCACTTGAAGGGACGGTGTTACCTGAAAGCGAGAAAAACCGCTGGAAACTACAGGTAGTCCTCGACTTACGACCACAATTGAGCCCAACATTTCTCTTGCTAAGCGAGACATTTGAGAATTGTGAATTTTGCCCCATCTTATGACCTTCCTTGCCACAGTTGTTAAGCGAAGCCCCGCGGTTGATAAGTTAGTCGCCCGGTTGTTAAGTGAAACGGGCTTCCCCGTTGACTTTGCTTGTCGGAAGGTTGCAAAAGGGGATCACGTGACCATGGGATGTGGCAACCGTCGTAAATACGAATCAGTTGCCAAGCGTCTGAATGTAAATCAAGTAACCATGGTGATGCCACAACGGTCATAAGTGTGAAAAGTGGTCGTACGTCGCTTTTTTCAGTGCCGTTGTAAGTTTGAACGGTCACTAAATGAACTCTCGTACGTTGGGGGCTACCGATATCATCCAGGAATTACAGGTAGTCCTCAACCTACGACCATTTGCTGGATGACCACCTGATTCGCTTAACGGCAGTGATTTGCTTAAAAACCACGGCAGAAAATGTTATAAAATTGAGTGTGACCTCCCTTAACAACCCAGCTTGCTTAGTTAGCAGCGGAATGGAAAGTGGGTTCAAAAGTTCCATGGCTGTTAAATGGGTCACCTTCAGCTTTGCAACCTTTTTTTGCCATGGTTGTTAAGCAAATCACTGCCATTAAGTGAATCGCATGGTTGCATTAAGCAAATTTGGCCTTCCCTTATTAATTTTGGTTGTTGGGTCTGTGATTTTCTGATCCTGGGATATTGCAGCTCTCATAGGTCCATGCCGGTTGGCCCAGCACCCAAAGTTTGATCATATGATCTTGGGGATGCTGCCACAGTTGTAAGTGTGAGGACCAGTTGTAAGTCATTTCCCCCCCCAGTGCAGTTGTAACTTCAAACGGTCAGTAAAGAAATCATCGTTAAGTCGAGAACCGCCTGACAGCTGCCCCTTTGCATGGACATGTGTGCAAATGCTGGCTGGGGAATTCTGGGAGTTGAAGTCCAGACATCTTCAAGTTGACAAGGTTGAGAAACACACTGCTCTAGAAAGTCCCTTATCTGAAATAATACAATAATACAATAGTAGAGTTGGAAGGGATCTTGGAGGTCTTCTAGTCCAACCCCCTGCCTAGGCAGGAAACCCTATACCATTTCAGACAAATGGCTATCCAACATCTTCTTAAAGACTTCCAGTGTTGGGGCATTCACAACTTCTGGAGGCAACTTCTGTTCCACTGATTGATAGTTCTAACTGTCAGGAAATTTCTCCTCAGTTCTAAGTTGCTTCTCTCCTTGATTAGTTTCCATCCATTGCTTCTTGTTCTACCCTCAGGTGCCTTGGAGAATAGTTTGACTCCCTCTTCTTTGTGGCAGCCCCTGAGATATTGGAAGACTGCTATCATGTCTCCCCTGGTCCTTCTTTCTCTTAAGCTAAACATACCCAGTTCCTGCAACCGTTCTTCATATGTTTTAGTCTCCAGTCCCCTCATCATCTTTGTTGCTCTTCTCTGCACTCTTTCTAGAGTCTCCACATCTTTTTTACATCGTGGCGACCAGAACTGAATGCAGTATTCCAAGTGTGGCCTTACCAAGGCATTATAAAGTGGTATTAACCCTTCACGTGATCTTGATTCTATCCCTCGGTTGATGCAGCCTAGAACTGTGTTGGCTTTTTTGGCAGCTGCTGCACACGGCTGGCTCATATTTAAATGGTTGTCCACTAGGACTCCAAGATCCCTTTCACAGTTACTACTACTGAGCAAGGTACCACCTATACTGTACCTGTGCATTCCGTTTTTGTTGCCTAAATGTAGAACCTTACTCTTTTCACCATTGAATTTAATTTTATTAGATAGTGCCCAATGTTCAAGTTTGTCAAGATCCTTCTGTATCTTAAGCCTATCTTCTGGAGTGTTGGTTATTCCTGCCAGC
Source organism: Natrix natrix natrix (assembly GCA_029891615.1). NCBI lineage: Eukaryota > Metazoa > Chordata > Lepidosauria > Squamata > Natricidae > Natrix > Natrix natrix. The sequence goes on from JAKRSK010010972.1 coordinate 30,203, forward strand.
TTGGTGTCATCTGCAAATTTGATGAGTTCCCCATTTATTCCATCATCCAAATCATTGATGAAGATGTTGAAGAGTACTGGGCCCAAAACAGAGCCTTGGGGTACTCCACTGCATACTTCCCTCCATGTAGATGCAGTTCCATTGAGGACTACACGTTGAGTGCGGTTGGTCAGCCAGTTACGAATCCATCTGGTGGTGATGCTGTCTAACCCACATTCTTCTACTTTATCTAGTAGTAGGTTATGGTCTACCTTATCAAAAGCCTTACTGAAGTCCAAGTAAACTATATCGACGGCATTCCTCTGGTCCACTAATTTTGTCACATTATCAAAGAATGCAATAAGATTAGTCTGGCATGATCTGTTTTTGACAAATCCATGTTGGCTTTTGGCTATTACTTTGTTTGCTTCTAGGTGTTCGCAAATTCGTTACTTGATTATTTTTTCCAGAATCTTTCCTGGTATTGAGGGTTGATAGGTCTGTAGTTTCCTGGATCTATTTTTTTCCCTTTTTTGAAGATGGGAACCACATCAGCTCTTTTCCAGTCCTCTGGTAGTTCCCCAGTGTTCCAGGATCTCTGAAAGATATAATTCAGTGGTTCTGAGATCTCGTCTGCTAGTTCCTTCAGAACCCTGGGGTGTAATCCATCCAGTCCTGGTGATTTGAACTCGTCTAGGGTAGACAGCTGCTCACTTACCATTTTCTTCCCTATTTCAATTTGTGTTCCTAATCTGATTTTTGTAGTGCTGCTTTTGATAGGTTGGACTGTTTTATCCATTTGTATAAAGACAGATGCAAAACATGAGTTAAATAGTTCTGCTTTCTCCCTGTTGCTTGTCACCTTCTTGCCACTTTCTCCCAGCAATGGACCAATTGTTTCCTTAACTTTTTTTCTTGTTTTTAACATGTTGGAAGAAGCTTTTTGTGTCAATTTTTACTTTTGTGGCAAGCCTTTCTTCATTGTGAGCCTTAGCTTTCCTCACTTCATCTTTACATGCTCGGGCTATTTGCTGATATTCTGCCTTAGTTATGTCCCCCTCCTTCCACTTTTTATACTTACCTTTTTTGTCTTTCAGTTTGTCAGATAGTTCTTTATGCAGCCATGCTGGTTTCTTTTGGGAGCTGTTATTTTTCTTCTTCATTGGTATTGTGCTAGACTGGGCTTTTGTAATCTCATTTTTCAAAATTTCCCAAGCTTCTTGAGTTGTTTTCCCCTTGAGGATTCTCATCCATGGAATTTTTCCCAAGCTCTCTCTAAGTTTATTGAAATTAGCTTTCTTAAAGTCCAAGACTCTAGTTTGACTTTGTTCTACTACTTGTGTTTGCATAATGTTGAATTCCAATATTGCATGATCATTTGCCCCCAGGGTTCCTATGGCTTCAACACCTTCTATCATTTCCTCTCTGTTAGTAAGAATTAAGTCCAATATGGCTTATTTACAGGTAAAACCTCTGAAAAGATAAGCCTACAACCTATACTATTAAGTTCATACCCCAAGCTCTGGAAATCATTCTTCACAGAAAGTACATATTTTTGGGACAGATGATTTGTGCCAAGATGTATAATAGCATCAACATCACAGTCCTTACTTGCATTCTTGACTATCTGAAGAACACGCCTCTTGTCTCTGCTGGCAGTAACACCTGGCAGACACCTGACCTCTTTTAAAACCTCCACATCCTCTCCTAAATTTACATGCCTTATGATTGAATCACCAACCAGAAGGTGGCTTCTCTTTTTGTATACCTTGCTCTTCTTCTGCGACTGATGTGTGATACCTGGTTCCCCATTTCACCTTTCCGTAGAGGTTCTCCTGCTTGAGCAGGGGGCTGGACTAGAAGACCTCCAAGCTCCCTTCCGGCTCATTCTATTCCTTTCTATTTTTGCGCTAAGCTTTTAATCAGTGAATGTAAGAGCAGGAGGTGTGTTTTTTTTTTTAAAAAAAATTACCCTTAGATATTATTTTGTTATTGTCATATGGGTGAAATATAGCCATGTGACATAACTTTGAACGGTCCCTAAAACGGATGATGATAAGTCGAGGACTATGTGAAAACTCCCATGTGGCATCTTGCTGGTTTGATGGCTGGATTAGACCAAGGGTGGGGATATTTCGCGCAAAGCTTTTAATCAGCGAGTGTAAGGGCCGGAGGTGGGGTTTTTAAATTACCGTCAGATATTATTTTGTTATTAAGTTTTGCTTTGTACGCCCCTGGGGGGTTGACATAGTCAATAAATCTCATAAATCAATAGAGAGAGCCACCGAGCTGTCTCTATCTATTGGTTCCTGGTGTTAATAATTATTGCAATTTATTGCTTATTGCTGGGCCAGGAAGAATGGAGATGTGCGTTCAAGGTCACCTTTTCCCACGGAAAATAGTTGCAAAATTATGGACCGGCCCTCCTCGTCTCATTCACCAGGTTGTAGACACCCGGTGCAAATCCGAGGAAGAAATAAATCAATAATTCTATATATTAGGTCATCCTCAATTTACAACCATCCGTTTAGTGACTTGCAAGATTTTATTATGAAGCCAATCTTGCTTTGAGTGTTTCCCCCTTCTTCTTCTTCTGATTTCTTGGCTTGGCCTACCTAGCAGGGCTAACAGCTCAGACAAGGGGTGCCAAGACATGAGGAAAAGAGGCAACTATTCCAGGTAAGTCCTCGACTTACAATCATTTGTTTAGTGACCGTTTTCCACTTTTACGACCGCTGCAGCATCCCCGTGTGGTCACACGATCAAAATTTGGACACTTGGCAGCTGGAATGTATTTTTGACAGTTGTGCGTTCCTGGGGTCATGTAATCCCATTTTGCGAACTTCCCAGCCGGCTTCCGACAAGCAAAGTCCATGGGGGAAGACAGATTTGCTTAACAACAGCCTGATTCACTTAACAACTGCAGTGATTGGCTCAATAGCTATGGCAAAAAAAAAAAGTCGTAACATGGGGCACAACTCCCCGAACAAGTGTCTTGCTTAGCAATGGAAATTTTGGGCTTCCTTATTGTCATAAGTGGAGGACTGCCTGTACTATTAAAACTCTCCTGTTTGTAACCTTTACCAGGGCATAACAGGGCAAGAGCCCTCAAATGGGCTAATTTATTGTTAGAAATTCTATTTCATATAAAGAACCACAGAACAAATGAAGAGTACAGTCACCATGTGCTTTACTGCTCAACTATATTACTGTAACAGGAATATAGTTATGAACTCTGCTGGGTGGTTTTTTTTTTTTTTTGGCAAAACATGTGTTTCCCCCCAGCATGCAAAACATCGAGGTATTGCAGTGATTAAGGGATGGACTGGGATTGAAGGGGACATGGGTTTGAATCTACCCACTTGAGGCCACTTCTGTTTCATCTCAGCCTACCTTGCTGTGCAGAAAGAGTGGAATTGGTATCTTTTCCTGGAGGATTTAAATTTAGATTTTCCTCCTCCTCCTCCTCCTCCTCCTCCTCCTCCTCCTCCTCCTCCTCCTCCTCCTCCTCCTCCTCCTCCTCCTCCTCCTCCTCCTCCTCCTCCTCCTCCTTTTCTTCTTCCTTCTCCGTCTCTCCTCATCTCTATCCAATACCTCATCCTCCTTCCTCTTCTTTCTCCTTCTCCTCCTCTTCTTCCTCTCCCTCTTCCTCCTGCTCCTTCTCCTGCTCCTCCTCCTCTTCCCTTCCTCCTCCTCCCTCCCTCCTGCGCATCCTATGCTATGCTATGTTATGCTATGCTATGCCCACCTTCCCATCCCATCAAGGTGACCCCCTTGGTGGCAAATACCCAGGGGCCAGTCCCCTACTCACTCTCCCGCCACTTGTGTGAGACACAGTATAGGAGCCTTCCAGTGGTGGGATCCTGCTGGTTTAACTATCGGTTCGGTGATCACATGTTTCACGCATATGCTCTGCACACGCTGGTGCCTTACATGCGCTCTCTGTGCGCGTCAACAGTTTTAACAAAACTCACTCTCCACGTTACTTCTGGGCAGTGCACAGCTGAGGTGCTTTGCTCTGCTCTGCCGTGCAAATCAGCTGAGAGGACATAGATAAGGAAAGCGCAGGGGTGGGCCTGATTGTGGGAGCGAAAAGGTTTGCTACCATCTGATCGTCGGAGCTACCAGTTGGCCCAAACTGGTCCGAACTGGCTGATTCCCATTACTGGAGCCTTCCCTACAAGACCACTGTTCATCCATTCCTCTAGCCCAGTGATGGCTACCCTTTTTGCCATCATGTGCCAAAAGCGAGGGGAGCATGAATGGATTGTGCACGTGCATGCCTCCCCCCATGTATGCACACGTGACCTCTTGCACATGCAGATGTGACCCCTTGCGCATATGCGCACAACCCCCCCTTGCTTTTTGGTGCGTGATGGCATGGTGGACCCCTTTTTCACCCTCCCCAGGCTCCAAAGGCTTTCTAGAAGCTGGGGAGGGTGAAAACGGCCTCCCACACCCACCCTGGCAGGCCCTCTGGAGGCCAGAAATGGCCCGTTCCCGAACTTCCGGGCTGCCTGTATGGCCGTTTTTCTCCCTCCGGAGGGTTCATGGAAGCCCCCTGAAGCCTCCCGAGGGAGAAAAACGTCCCAACGCACAAACCGGAAGTCTGTTCCCGAACTTCCGGTTTGCGCGTTGGGTTGTTTTTCGCCCTCTGGAATCTTTAGAGAAGCCTCTGGAGGGTGAAAAATGGCAGAAAATGAAGACCGAAATCAGCTGGCCAGTGTGCGCATGCGCACCAGCCAGCTGGCAGGGCAACGCCTCACGTGCCCTAAGAAATGGCTCCGTGTGCCACCTGTGGCAGGTTCACCATCACGGCTCTAGCCCTTGATGGCCCTCCAGACAAGGGCTGTAACCCCGGGTCGTAATGTCACCAGCAGAGGGAGAGGCAATGCTCTCCCCTCCATGCCTGTCCTGGCCTGCTTCTCCACTGCCAGCCGGCCGGCCTCCCACCCCAACCTCGCCAGCTTTTCCCAGCCAGCTGCTGCGTCCATTGTGATAGCCTCTGAGGGAGCTTCCCTCTTCTGCAGCTCTGCTTCCCCTCCTTTGAAGGTCAGCCGCGGCAGCAGAGGAAAAAAAACAAGCCAAAGGCTCTGAAGATTAATCGTGTTTCAAGGTTTACATCTCATTCCAGCCAGCCTGGTCTGCAGAGGGGGGCCATGATGGCTAATGCAATTTTATATACAGGCGGCTCCTTTCGGGTGGCGGAACTCTCCTCTTTAAGAGAAGCTCTCCTTCAGCCTGAGTTTCTCTAAAGGAGACAGCATCCCCGTTGACTTCACGGATGCTCAGTTAAAGGAGCGGACGCCTTTAAATTTTCTTGCTCAAGTTTACTTGCCGGACAACATTAGACACCGGGGTTTGTTTAACCCAAAGGACAGAACCTCAGACAGGGAAGGCACGAGTCCTATTCACTTAAATTGCCACCATATCCAGGAGTCCTTGGCTTACGATTTTTCTGAAGCGCTTTCTCACGTTACACTTCTGCTCCTGACTCGGGTTACTTTTATCTGACCCACGTCCTCAGTAGCAGAGGATGCAGTGACTGAGATGCGGAGGGTGTCGATCAGAAAGGCCAGCAGTTCGGCAGTTCGAATCCCTAGCACCACATAATGGAGTGAGCTCCCGTTACTTGTCCCAGTTTCTGCCAACCTAGCAGTCCGAAAGCACGTAAAAAACTGCGAGTAGAAAAATAGGAACCACCTTCCGTGCGCTTTTGGTGTTTAGTCATGGCGGCCACATGACCACGGAGACGTCCTCGGACAGTGCTGGCTCTTCAGCTTTGAAATGGAGATGAGCACCGCCCCCTAGTGTCGGGAATGACTAGCACATATGTGCGAGGGGAACCTTTACCTTTTACCTCAGTAGCAGCTCTTCCTTCTGTTCTTTGGGGTCATTCCACAGGTTGTCCTCAACCTTACGACCATAACTGAGCCCAAAATTACTGCCACCGGGAACGGCTGTTGTTAAGTCAGTTTTGCCCCGTTGTACGATCTTTTTGGCCATGGTTGTTAAATAAATCACAGCAGTTGTTAAGGAAATCGTGGTCGTGAGTCACTCTCACCCCCCTCGTGCCGTTTTAGTTTTGAACAGTCGTTAAGTCGAGGCCCACCTGCGAATAGCTGGTTTTATTTTCATCCCCATTTGAAGATGTTGGAAGAAATGTCCTTCTGGGTTCAGCTTGGAAAGATGGTTTTAATGGTGGACAGGACCACATGGGCTGAAGTCCTGGGCAAAAAGGGGGTCATATACCTTGAAGATCTTGAAGAAAAAGGGCAGAGATCCTGAGAGTCCCTGGGTTTTATACCCTCTCTGGGCTTTTGAAGTTGAGCTTGTATTCTGATTGGTTGTCAGACTCCCATGGGGTCATGCAGAGGCAACTCTGTAAGGCTGTCCTGAGTCCCAGGCTTGGTTGACTCTTGCTGGGTGATGATGTAATGAAAGGGCTTTGAGATTCTTCTTATAGCTCTGCCTGAAGGAGGTAGATGTTCATTATGTATAATAGTCTGGCTCAGGCCTTAATGTCCCATTGACAAAGGTGGGGGGGGTGAGTTTCTGCCTCCCTTTTAGAGGGAAATATTCTGCCCTTTTGATATTTCCTAAAATATCTCATTTTCCTAGGGGAGGGGTGAGTCCTGACTTCCTACAGAACCGTCCCTGCACAGGTAGTCCTCGACGTATGACCAGAATCGAGCCAGGAATGACAGTTGTAAGTCACGTCGGTCGTTAAGTGGGTCACAGCGCGACCGATCGGATTTTATGACTTTTTTTTTGGCATCTGTTAAGCAAATCCTCATGGTTATTAAGCGTCTCTTTAGTCCTGAGTTTAATATTTTTAGTTTTAACCTTTCCTAAAATATCTCATTTTTCTAGGAGAGGGGTGGCTGCTGATTTCCTACGGTAGGAAGTTATCACCCAGCCCTCTCCCAGAAAAATGAAATATCCTAGGAAATATTGAAAAGGCAGAATATTACATTTCCCTGGATGTGAAAAGGGAGAAACATGTTTTAAAGAGAGAATAGCTCCCTGCAGCTTCCTGCCCTCACCCCCTTTGTCAATGGGCCATTAAGGTGGCCAAGCCAGTCCCTTTACATAATAAAGAGTTCTCCCCTTCAGCTCCAGGGGGATGGGATTAAGGCATGATAATATTGGCCCTTTACCCAACTCCCCACATGGCACCTGAAAACTCAACCAAACCTGGTGTCAGCGTTCCAAATATCATGCAGAATTAAATCAGAGTCCAAGGCAGAGCTATCCTTAAAGTTCCAATTTAATAAGTCAGACATGTTGGCACATCTGTGGAAATCCCAAATCTAAAAGCTTCCTGGGATTCCACCCAGTTGAAAGTTCATGATCTTATCCCCACACCCATAAATCCATCACATGGTCCAATCTTCTTCGGCCACGCTGGCATCTCCACCCAGCTGGTTCCGGTCAGGTGCAGAGGTGTGGAGACAAAAGATGACCTTGGCTTCTAGAAAGGAATGACAACAACACATTCCACAATTCTACTCCTTTCTATTCCCCCCTCCCAATTACTACACTAACGAAACAGCATAATGAAATAAAGAGAGAGTGTGGCAGGCCAAAGATCCTAAAAAGGAATATGACTGCAGACCTGACACCTGGATTCAAAACTCAGCCTAGAGAGTTGCCCCTGCATGGGAGTCTGACAACCAATCAGAATACAAGCTGAAGATCAAAGGCCAGATAGGGCATAAAACCAGGGACTTCAGCATCTTAGCCCTTCTCTTCTTCTCCACCAACATTGAAGCATGTGATCACCTTTTCTGTTCAGGACTCAAGCCCTGTGGTCCAGTCCACCATTAAACCATCTTTCCAAGCAGCTTCCATGTCTCCAGTGTCTTTTTCCCCACTTGGAGCCGAACCCAGAAGGACATTCCTCCCAACACTACGAAGGGAATCCCAGACTTGATCTGCTTTATGACACCCTTGGGATGCAGGAATGTGACTTCCGATGTTTCTTTTTTTTCTCCCCCCACCCACGTTTTGAAAAAGATGCTTACAAGTCCCCCAGATTCTCACCTGGTGGATCTTCCCAGCCCATCTGGGGCCTTCACAGCATCTCTGGTCTGTCCAGCTGACATTCCTCGGGTGGCGATTCCAGCTAGCTTGTTTTTTTGGGGCCGTTCTGTTTTTCACCTCCCTCCTTGAAACTTTAATTAATTTATGTTTTGTTGCTGGGCTCAGCGCCCGACCTTTTGCTTCTCATCTGGAGATGGATGATGTCTAATGGCGGAGTTTCAAGAAGGAGATTTATTTACCAAGGAGGAGGAGGAAAAAAACAACAACCTGCAGTAATGATCGGGCAGAGATTGCTGGTTCTCCTTTTCTGCTTTCTGGAAGACGGCAGCGGAGACTCAATAGATCCAACAGGAAATAATTGACTCTTTAGGGAAGTCAGCTCTTTCCTTAGGATCTGGCTGGATCCTCAACGAGGCGACGAGGGGATTTGGAGGCTGCAAAGTAAGAAGAATGGTTGCAGGAGTCGGGTGTGTCTGGTTTAATGAAAAGGAGGAGGAGGGGTGACATTACAGCAGACTTCTGACATTTGAGAACCATGAGGACTGGAAACCTACTGCAGTTTCAAAGGACTGGTCTGTCTGTCTGTCCGTCCATCCGTCCATCCATCATCTATCTATCTACCAGAGGTGGGTTGCTCCCAGTTTGGCCTGCATCCTGTGAACCGGTAGTAGTGGCCGCAGGAGGCTCCGCCCACCCACCCAGGCGCTTCTGCGCATACGCAGCAGAAGAATTGCACACACACGCAAAAGCTCTCCTGAACAGGTAGTAAAATATTGGCAATCCACCACTGCAACCCACCACCCACTCATCCACCCATCCATCTAATTATTCTCTATGTCTATGTCTAAGTCTATATCCATCCATCCATCCATCCATCCATCCATCCATCCATCCATCCATCCATACATACATACATACATACATACATACATACATGTCTGTCTGTCTGTCTGTCTGTCTGTCTGTCTGTCTGTCTGTCTGTGTCTCTCTCTCCTGTCTGTTTGTCTATCTTCTATTTTATGCACCGCCCATCTGTCGGTCTTCCAATATTTGAGGGGCTGCCACAAAGAGGAGGGGGACCTGTTGTGACCCAGCAGGGTCCTTTGCAGCTGCTGAGCGACTCAGATAGCGACGAACCCTATGAGTCGGCTACGGAGGAGGTGGAGGACCCTGGTCAGGGTTCAGACGCGGAGCAGGGACCAGAGAGGCTGGGTGGCCACCAGGAGGCGCCTGAGGCATGGAGCAGTGGGGAGGATCGGAGGGAGTTTGTCCCTGATGCAAGATTAAGAAGGGCAGAGAAGCGAAGGCAACAGCTGCTCCGGAGACAAGCTCCTAAGAGATAATGAAGCTCAGGTGGTTGTGGCGTGGCCCCTCCCAAGAGGTTATATAAACAGAGATTTGGGAAGGAGACTTCTTGCAGGACACAACTGTTCAAAGCATCCGAAGGCAGGACAAGAAGCATCAGATGGGAACTAACTAAGGAGAGAAGCAGCCTAGAACTAAGGAGAAATTTCATAACTCCAGAAGTTGTGGGTGCTTCATCACTGGAGGTTTTTAAGAAGAGACTGGAATTTGCCTGAAATGGTATAGGCCCTTGAGCAGGAGGTTGGACTAGAAGACCTCCAAGGTCCTTTTCCACTCTGTTATTCTGTAATTGCCATGATGATAGGCCAGCCCATGCAGTGAATAATATCCTAAGGGGAAAAAAAAAAACCCAGACTTTTGCCGCAAAAATTGGAGATTGCAAAAAGAAAAATAAGGAACAGCTCCCGA
>JAKRSK010010972.1:45000-82500 GCA_029891615.1 Natrix natrix natrix
ATAGGAGCCAGCCGTGTGCAGCAGCTGCCAAAAACGCCAACACAGTCCTAGGCTGCATCAACAGAGGGATAGAATCAAGATCACATGAAGTGTTAATTCCACTTTATAAGACCTTGGTAAGGCCACACTTGGAATATGGCATTCAGTTCTGGTTGCCACGATGTAAAAAAGATGTGGAGACTCTAGAAAGAGTGCAGAGAAGAGCAACAAAGAGAATTAGGGGACTGGAGGCTAAAACATATGAGGAACGGTTGCAGGAGCTGGGTATGTTTAGCTTAATGAAAAGAAGGACTAGGGGAGACATGATAGCAGTCTTCCAATATATCAGGGGTTGCCACAAAGAAGAGGGAGTCAAACTATTTTCCAAGGCACCTGAGGGTAGAACAAGAAGCAATGGGTGGAAACTAATCAAGGAGAGAAGCAACTTAGAACTGAGGAGAAACTTCCTGGCAGTTAGAACAATTAATCAGTGGAACAGAAGTTGCCTCCAGAAGTTGTGAATGCCCCAACACTGGAAGTCTTTAAGAAGGTATTGGATAGCCATTTGTCTGAAACGGTATAGGGCAGTGATGGCGAACCTATGGCACGCGTGCCATAAGTGGCAGGTGGAGCCATTTGTCAGGGCACGCTGAGTTCACCTTTTTAAAAGCTATTTTTCGCCTTCCCCAGGCTCCAGAGGCTTTATAGGAACCTGGGGAGGGCGAAAAGAGCCTTCCCCGCCGCCCCGGAGGCTTCAGGGACTGTCCGGAGGCTTCCCTGAAGCCTTCGGAACGCTTAAAACCACCCTCCGAGCAAACCAGTTCTGAAGGCTTCAGGGACCGTCCGGAGGCTTCCCTGATGCCTTCGGAGAGCTTAAAACGACCCTCCGAGCAACCAGGAAGTGCTCGGAGGGTGGTTTTAAGCGTTCCGAAGGCTTCAGGGAAGCCTCTGGACGGTCCCTGAAGCCTCCGGAGGGCCTCGGGGGGGGGGGGAGGCTCTTTTCGCCCTCCCCAGGCTCCTATAAAGCCTCTGGTGCCTGGGGAGGGTGAAAAAAGCATGTAAAAATGGGGGGGGGCGCGTTGTGCGCGCATGCGCACTGGGGGATCGCGCGTTGCATTATGGGTGCGGCACACCCACACATGACCCCCCGCGCCCCCCTCCCACTTGTGGCACGCGAGCCAAAAAATGTTCGCCATCACTGGTATAGGGTTTCCTGCCTAGGCAGGGGGTTGGACTAGAAGACCTTCAAAGTCCCTGCCAACTCTGCTATTGTATTGCATTGTATAGAGTTGTAGAGATTCTATCTAAAAAGATACATAATCTTTCTACATTTCTATCTTTCTACATCCACTTCTCTCCTTTTCTTTTCCCTCCCCCTCTCCTTGAATCCACCATGGGTTCCACAGACTCCCGTCTAGCTTCACATTCAAAACTGCAAATCTACTTTCTTCCCGATATAAAATTCTTTGCTCGGTTAAGTAGCCCACCCCCCCCACAACCCCCACCCCACCCCAGTCCCTTTGCCAAGCCCACCCACCTCCATCCACGGCGATTTCTTCTCTACCTGTTGCTGCCCATTCCCGGAGGGTTTGTGCAATTTCTTTCAAAATGCCAAGAAGTTATAATATTTGGAGTTCTGGATTTGGTGACATTTAAACAAGAGCTGTATAAATCTGACCGCATTCTGCGTAGTTAAATCTTGTGACAGTGGAGGGTAGGAAAAGCTTTGATTACATCAGTGACCCCGTTATTACGGCTAAGTGGGCAGGAAATTGCCAGCGGGAAACCGAGGCAGAAGTACAGGCAATCCCTGACTTACAAGCACCCCCTTTAGTGACCGTTTGAAGTTACAACGGCACGGAAAAGGGGGCCTTAGAACTGTTCCTCGCACTTGTAACCGTCGTAGCATCTGGCAATATGTTTGCAATATCCTGAGGTGATTCAAATTTGTCCACCTTCCCACCCTCTTTCCACGAGCAAAGTCAAAGATTCGCTTAATGGCCTCGTGATTCACTTAACAATGGCAATGATTCATTTAACAACCAGGGCGAAAAGGTTGTAAAAATCAGGCGCGGCTCACTGAACAGCCACGTTGCTTAGCAACAGAAATTCTGGTATCCATGGCGGTCGAACGTTGAGGGGGATTCTGGGAGTTGAAGTCCACAGAGCTTAAGGTTGCCAAATTTGCAGACAACCCTCCCCCCCACCCCGGACTGCAGGTCGTCCTCGACGTACGACCCCAATGGAGGCCGACATTTCTGTTGCTAAGTGAGACCTTTGTTAAGGGAGTTTTGCCCCGTTTTACGACCTTCCTTGCCACCGTTGTTAAGTGAATCGCTACAGTTCCGGAGTTAGAAACACTGCTGTGAAGTGAATCCGGCTTCCCCATCGATTTTGTTTTGTCAGAAGGTCGCAAAAGGAGATCACGTGACCCTGGGACACTGCAACCATCATAAATCTGAGTCAAGCCTCTAAATTTTGATCTCATGACCACGGGGATACAGCCACCGTCTTAAAGATGAAAAATGTTTATACGTCACTGTTTTCAGTGCTGTTGTATCTTCCAACAGTCACTAAATGAACTGTTGTAAATCGAGGGCTATCTCTAGATGATCTCTAAAGTCCCCCCTCCCCCGGATAAAATGAAAGCTTGCTCATCCACCATAATCTAAATCCTTCTAAACAAGGGGAGCTCATGTTAATCCATCAGCTGGCCAATTGCCAGGCAGTAATTCCGGCCACCAGAAAGGCAAGATTTGAACCCGTGGCTTAGCTACTGCACGATGCTAAGCTTTATGCCTGCTGGTTTGCTGAGGGCAGTCTCCTTTCCTCATTGGTCCCTTTCCCTCCCCCAGAGCGACGAGAGGCCTCCGACTGTACATATTTCCACTTTCTATTTAAAAGATCTTTTGAGGTGCGAAGGGAACGGGGGGGGGGGGGGGGACTCCTTGAATTCCTTAACAAATCAAAATTATTAGATTCCTGCAAGGGGGAATCCGTCTGCAAACTTCCATTTAAAACACCTTGGGTACAGAAATAGGAAAGAAAAAGATTAAAAATGGGTTTCCAATTGTTTTTTCCTGCATGGTAAAGATTTATTTTTATAACAAGTATAAAACATATAGGTTCTCCTGCTTGAGCAGGGGGTTGGACTAGAAGACCTCCAAGATCCCTTCCAATTCTATTCTATTCTATTCCCTTATTCTGTTTCTATTCCTTATTCTATTCCATTCCATTCATTTCTATTTCTATTTCTATTCTTATTCCTTGTTCCTTATTCCTTATTCCTTATTCCTTATTCCTTATTCCTTATTCCCCATTCCCCATTCTATTCCATTCATTTCTATTTCTATTTCTATTTCTATTCTTATTCCTTGTTCCTTATTCCTTATTCCTTACTCCTTATTCCCCCTTCCCCATTCTGTTTCTATTTCTATTCTTATTCCTTATTCCTCATTCCATTCCATACATTTCTCTTTATATTTCTTATTCCCTATTCCCCATTCCCCACTCCATTCCATTCCATTCACTTCTCTCTCTCTCTCCCTCTCCCTATCCCCATCCCTATTTCTTATTCCCCATTCCCTATTTCCCATTCCCCACTCTATTCCATTCACTTCTCTCTCTCTCTCTATTTCTTATTCCTTATTCCTTATTACCTATTCCCCATTCCCCATTCCCCACTCCATTCCATTCACTTCTCTCTCTCTCTCTCTATTTCTTATTCCTTATTCCTTATTACCTATTCCCCATTCCCCATTCCTCACTCAATTCCATTCACTTCTCTCTCTCTCTCTCTCCCCCTCTCCCTCTCCCTCTCCCCATCCCTATTTCTTATTCCCTATTCCCCATTCCCCACTCCATTCCATTCACTTCTATCTCTATCCCTATCCCTATCCCTATCCCTATCCCTATCCCTATCCCTATCCCTATCCCTATCCCTATTTATACAATACAATAGTAGAGTTGGAAGGGACCTTGGAGGTCTTCTAGTCCAACCCCCTGTCTAGGCAGGAAACCCTATACCGTTTCAGACAAATGGCTATCCGACATCTTCTTAAAGACTTCCAGTGTTGGGGCATTGACAACTTCTGGAGGCAACTTCTGTTCCACTGATTAACTGTTCTAACTGTCAGGAAGTTTCTCCTCAGTTCTAAGTTGCTTCTCTCCTTGATTAGTTTCCACCCATTGCTTCTTGTCCTACCCTCAGGTGCCTCGGAGAATAGTTTGACTCCCTCTTCTTTGTGGCAACCCCCGAGATATTGGAACAATATGGGGAAAGCAAAGAAAAGAAAAGAAAGAGACTTGTGAAAGAAAGTTGCGGAAGATATATTCTGACCGAGGATTCCCCAGTAGCACGAAGCTGTGTCCTCCTCCTGATAAACCCCTTTTATTTCATTGACAGTGAATTCCTCTCCAGCAAAGTCTTTGCACTCTCACAGTCTTTCAAGATAGTTCGCAGTTATCAACCTTGATTAGGCTTGGAGAGAGGCCAGGCCGATATCTTTCAGACGCCGCAATACTTGGCAAGAATTCAGGAATGAATGAATTGTCTCCTGCAAACTCCACTCCCCTGTTGCTCCTCTTTTATTTCCTCTGGGAGGGGCCATTCGCCATCCACTGTGGCTTTACCCAAGTCGACCCCTGTTCCTTAGCTGTTCCCTTGGGAAACAAAAGCATTTGGGGCTTGAAAGAGGAAAGTCAGTGGGGTTCCTTGAGGCTCTCTGAGCTGGGTGCTTTGCTTGCAAGACGTTTCATTACCCTACTAGCTAACATCATCAGTGCAAAGGAGTGTTGGGCTTTCTCCCAGTTTATATACAGAAGCTGGCCTTGTCAGTGTTGGCAGTGGATGAGGTTACCTAGTTGGATAATGAAATATCTGCACGCAAACAACCAAGGTCAGAGAGTATCAAGGACTTCACAGTCCTCCACCTCCAGCTTCTTTCCCAATCCCTTCTAGCACTGATGATGTTACCTACATAGGCCATGAAACATCTGCAAAAATACCAACAAGCTCAGAGACCACCAAGGACCCTACAACCATTTTCCTCCTCCTCCTTGCAAACCCCTCTTCATTCTGGCACTGATGAGGTTACCTAATTTGGTCAAGAAATGGCTGCAAGAAAACCACCAAGCTCAGAGAGCACCAAGGACCCCACAATCTAAAGGACCCCTCTCCCTCCTGGACTGATGATGTCACCTAGCCGGGTCATGAAATATCTGCAAGACAACCACCAAGCCCAGAGAGCATCAAGGACCCCACAATCCATTTCTTCCTCTTCTCCTCCTCCTCGCAAACCCCTCTCCTTCCTGGCACTAATGATGTTTGCCTCCAGATGTGGAGGTTTGTAAGAAGGGCAGCCCTGTGTCCAGAACAGGTACACTCATCTTCTGACCTAGGCTTCCTCAGCGGGAAGGAAGCCGAGTCCTCGTCCCGATAAACCTCTTTAATTTAATTGACAGTGAATTCCTCTCCAGCCAACTCTTTCCTCTCCCACCGTCTTTCAAGATAGCTCTCAATTCCCGACCTTGGAGAGTGGCCAGGCCGATATCTTTCAGACGCCCACAATACTTGGCAAGAATTCAGGAATGAACTAATGGTCTCCTGCAAGCTCCACTCCCCTGTCGCTCCTCTTTTATTTCCTCTGGGAGGGGCCATTCATCATCCACCTGTGGCTTTACTCCCAAATCGACCCTTGTTCTTTAGCCATTCCCTTCGTCTGGCAACTCTGCGCATGCGCACACTGGGAACAGGCTCCAGCTGTTCTTCTGCCTCACTGATGTCTGACTCCGAAGGCAGCTGGTAACTGGCATACGGCCCTGGCCCCCTCTCTGCCTCCAACACTGAGCCCTCCTCAGAGCCTTCCCCAGACTCCAGGACTGGCCCATCTTCCTCCCCATCCACCTCACTCTCCGAATCTGCTGCCAGTTCTGCTGGCCACTGGCGGGCCACAACAATATAATAATAGTTGCAAACTGGCAAAAAACCATTGCTGATCCATTTTGTTTGTTAGATTTATTTTCTCCAACCAGCCCTTGCCAGACCTGAATTTTATGGCCTTTTTAAAGACAGTCATTAAATGAGTTACTGTAGTTATTAAGGGAATCCCATGGTCATTAAGCGAACCCTCTTTTCCCCAGTTGATGTGGATTGACAGAAGCAAACCTGTGATCCCAGTACAGGTGGTCCTCGATTTACAACAAGTCGTTTAGTGACCGTTCAACGTTACGATGCCACTGAAAAAAATGGGACTTAGGCCCACGTTTCAAAGTTATGACCTTTGCGGCATCCCCACGATCCCGTGATCAAAATTTGAGCCTTGGGAACTGGTTCATGTTTATGACGGTTGCAGTGTCCCTGGGTCATGTGATCCCCTTTTGCGACCGCCTGCCAACCAGCTTAATGACTGCCGTGATTCACTGAACGACTGTGGCAAGAAAGGTGGTGAAAAAACGGCGCAAAACTCACTGAACAAATGTCTCAATTAACAACAGAAATTTGGAGCTCGATTGTGGTCGTAGGTGGAGGACTACCTGTGCTTGAGGGGTTGCCAGAAAGAAGACAGGGTCAACCTATTCTCCAAAGCACCTGAAGGCAGGACAAGAAGCCATGGGTGGAAACTAATCAAGGAGAGAAGCAACCGAGAACTAAAATTCCTGACAAAGAGAACAATTAACCAGTGGAACCGCTTGCCACCAGATGTTCTGGGTACTACAACATTGGAGGCTTTTAAAAAGAGACTGGACAGCCATTTGGAATGGTATATAGGGTCTCCTGTTGAGCAGGGGTTGGACTAGAAGGCCTCCAAGGTCCCTTCCAACTCTGTTATTCTGTTAAATCTCGTACAGCCGTGAATGGGGAGACATCGATTTGTTTGGGAAGATATAAGACTCCTGCATTGGGCGTGGGGTTGGACTAGAAGACCTCCAAGGTCCCTTCCAGCCCTTCAATTCTAGAATTCCATATCGGGAATAGTTTAAAAAAATATGAATATTCCTTCAAAGCTGTTTCAACGTTTATGTCCTTGGCTGTTTAATGATATGCAGTGCTGTGGTTTTACGATGCTCATGTTTTAATGGTTGATTGCTTTTTATTGTCTGATATCTTGATTTTTAAAAAATTATGACTAATATGATGGATTGATTAAGTGCCATCAAGTTGTTTTCGACTCTTAGCAACCATATAGATTTTCTCGTGGGGAATCTGTCCTCTACAGGGATTGATGATCTGTCCTGGGTGGCCCCTTGATTCTCGGCAGGTGGTGTCCTTGATATCCTGGCCCCTTGGTCGATCTTCTTCTTCGTCGTCTTCTTATGCGGATTGATGCGGCGTATGGAGGCGGAGGAGGGAGGGAGGAGGCGGCGGAGGAGGAGGAGGAGGAGGAGGAGGGGAGGAGGAGGAGGAGGATGAGGAGGAGGAGGCTGATCGGGACGGATTCCATTGACTTGCTGTGTGGTCGGCGGCAGTAATCGTGGGCGGCTTGGTGTGGGAGAGTTGAGTGGGACAACATCTATGCTGGGAGTTAGTGGTCATGCGAAGTGGGGGGGGGGCGGACTGTTGTGAGGGAGATGAGGGGGAGGGAGGAGGAAGGATGGTGGCGGAGGAGAAGAAGGAGAAGGAGAAGGAGAAGGGAGAAGGAGAAGAGAGAAAGAAGAAGAAGAAGAAGAAAGGAAGAAGAAGAAGAAGAAGAAGAAGAAGGAGAAGAAGAAGAAGAAGAAGAAGAAGAAGAAGAAGGAAGAAGAGAGAAGAAGAAAAGAGAGTAAGTAAAGTAGAGTAACGTAAAAAGCGTAAGGTGGAGAGAGTCAAGTAATGTAAAACGGAGAGGAGAAAGTAAGTAAGTAAGGTAGTAAAGTAAAGTGAGCTAGATTAAAGGTCAAGGTAAGTAAAGTGAAGTCAAGTACAGTGAGTAAAGGAATGAAACGGAAAGGTAAGGTATAAGTAAAGTAAGTAAGGTAAAGTAATGTGCGTAAAGTAAAGTAACGTAAAGGAAAATTAGTCAAGTCAAGTCAGGGAGTACCAGTAAGGTAAAGTAATGTGAGTAAAGTAATTAACAGTGTACAGGGTGTAACCCCTCTCCCCTCCCCCCCCCCCTTCTCCCCCTCCCCCCTTCCCTTCTCCTCCCGTCCCCCCTTCAACCCTCCTTACTATCCCTCACCCTTCCCAACCCTACCTTACCCTACCCAACCTACCTTACCTTACCAGATCTACCCTACCCTACCCTGCCCTACCCACCCTACCCTACCCTACCCTATCCACAGGACAAGGAGGGGGTAGGGGATGAGGGTGGGGAGGCAGACAAGGCAATCCAGTGCTGCATAATGGAGAGGAGGAAATTAACTTAACATTACAACTTCCCATCTTGCATCTTTTGAGGCCCATATCGCCTGTATCTCTCTCTCTCTCTCTCTTTCTTTGCCTTTCTCTGTCTCTTTCTCTCTCTCTCTCTGTTTCTCCCCCCTCTCTCTGTCTGTCTCTCTCTCTCTTTCTTTCTCTCTCTCTCTCTCTCTCTCTTTCTCTCCCTCTCTCTCTTTCTGTCTCTCTCTGCTGGAAAATGATTTTCTCCCCTCCTTTTAAAGAAAGCCTTTGCTGACTCAGCCTCGGCCGAGCCACAGAAGGATTGAGGGGGTATCTTTGCCCCTCCCTTCTTTCTCCTCCTCCTCCACCACTGTAAATAAAACAAACGGCCAGCCGCATCAGCAGGGCCCCGCCACCGCCCGCCGCCTGGTCATAAAACTTAGGCTGCACCAGAATTGTGTCAAGACACAAGGGAGAAGGAGAATAAGCAACAAAAAAACCCCACCCCCAATTATGGATGGAGTCTAAAATCTAGTCCGCTCTTCAGGACGGACATCTGCGAAAATTATTTAGCCCAGACCAGAAGAACAGAATAAGAGATTTGGAAGGGACCTTGGAGGTCATCTAGTCCAACCTCCTGCTCAAGCAGGAGACTTTATACCATTTCACACAAAGGGCTGTCGAGTGATGGAAGGCACACATTTGGAATAGTTCATGGAAATCAGGTTAACGTGAGGTCGTTTGTGGGCAGGGCAAACAACAGAACCTTCTTTGGTTAGGATGATAGAATGCTACAATGGAAGAGGTTGGAGGGACCCTTGAGGTCATCTAGACCAATCCCCTGTTCAGGGCACAAATTCACTATCCCAGCCGTGATGGCGCGGCTAACTCCAAGTGCTATTGCTATGGTTATTTTCTCCCTCCACCCTCCCCCCCTCTCTCAATAGACAGATAGATAGAGATAGTTAGTTAGTTGGATAGGTAGATAGGTAGATAGGTAGTTAGATAGATAGAGATAGAGATAGATAAATAGATGATAGATAGAGATAGAACCACTCTCTCTCTCTCTCGATATAGAAATAGATAGGTAGGTAGGTAGGTAGGTAGGTAGGTAGGTAGGTAGAGATAGATAAATGGTTAAATTGATAGATAGATGGATGGATGGATAGATAGATAGATAGATAGATAGATAGATAGATAGATAGATAGATAGATATGGAGATTGATAGCTATTTAGCTTGCTAGATAGCTAGATAGAACCTCTCTCTCTCTCTCTCTCTCTCTCTCGATAGATAGATAGATAGATAGATAGATAGATAGATAGATAGATAGATAGATAGATAGATAGATGTAGATAGGTGGAGATGGAGATATAGATAGATAGATAGATGATAGATAGATAGATAGATAGATAGATAGATAGATAGATAGATAGATATGGAGATTGATAGCTATTTAGCTTGCTAGATAGCTAGATAGAACCTCTCTCTCGATAGATAGATAGATAGATAGATAGATAGATAGATAGATAGATAGATAGATAGATAGATAGATAGATAGATAGAGATAGATACATAGATAGAGATAGATGGATAGAACCTCTCTCTCTCTCTCTCTCTCTCGATATAGCTAGCTAGCTAGCTAGCTAGCTAGCTAGCTAGCTAGCTAGCTAGCTAGCTAGCTAGATAGATAGATAGATAGATAGATAGATAGATATAGATAGGTGGAGATGGAGATATAAATATAGATAGATAGATAGATAGATAGATAGATAGATAGATAGATAGATAGATAGATAGATAGATATAGGTGGAGATGGAGATTTAGATAGATAGATAGATAGATAGATAGATAGATAGATAGATAGATAGATAGAGATAAATAGATAGAACCTCTCCCTCCCTCTCTCTTTCTCTCTCTCCCTCCCTCCCTCTGTCCCCCATGGTAGAACAATGGGTAGAATGAAGTATTGCAGGCAAACTCTGCCCACTGTCAGGAGTTTGATCCTTACCGGCTCAAGATTGACTCAGCCTTCCATCCTTCCAAGATCGGTAAAATGAGGACTCAGATAGTTTTTTGGGGAGGGCAAGATGCCGACTCTGCAAACCGCTTAGCGAGGACTATAAAAGCACTGTGAAGCGGTATATAAGTCTAAGTGCTATTGCTATTGGTATTCCCAAGAGATGGCGTCTATTCTAGAGCCCCAGATTCTCTCCAAGAATCTGCTGTTTCTCTGGCTTCTGTCGTTTTCTGCCATCCCTTTCTGATCAGTAGAGGCAGTCCTCGGAATTACAACCAAAACTGACCCCCGACATTCCCACTGCTAAACAAGGCAGTTGTTAAGGGAGTTGTGCCCCCTTTGACGACTTTCCCCCCCCCATGGTTGGTCAGCGAATGGTTGTTAAGTGAATTGCATGGTCGTTAAACGAATCGGGCTTCCCCCATCTTAGCAAAAGAAATTGTTGAGTCGTAACTCAAAGAACAGCCTGTAACTTTAAAGTGGGTAACGTTGAGAAATTCTGGCCGCTATGGAGAGACTCGGTTCCCCAGGCAACCGAGTCTCCCCAACTTTCTTTAGGCGGGCAAAGAAAGACCGTAGCTCTCAGCTCAATTTGCCTCTTTCCCTGCTTCTGTTCCTTTCCCGCGCTCTCTCTTATCAGCATGTCTTTCGTGATATTTAGATCACAGTGTGGTAGAGACACCACCGAGGTCTCGCCTCCGTTTGTTCTGCTATCTGCTCTTCTGTTCCCTGCGGGGATGATTTGAGCTGCAGCTCCTGTTATGAAGATGCAGGAAGACAAAAATAAGGAAAGGGACAGGGGAAGAAGGAAGGAAGGGAGGGAGGGAGGGAAAGAAAGCAAAGAAGGAAGAAAAAAGGAAGGGAGGGAGGAAGAAGAGAGAGAGAGAGAGAGAGAGAGAAAGGAAGGAAGGGGGAGGGTTGAAGGGTAAGAAACAAAGGAAGGAAGGAAGAAAAAGGGAGTGATGGAGGGAGGAAGGAAAGAAGAAAGAAAGGGATTGGGAGGGAGGGAGAGAGGAAAAGGAAGGAAGAAAATCAGGAAGGGAAGAAGAAGAGTTGGAGTCAGAAGGAAGGATGGAAGGAAGAAAGAAAAGGAGTGGGAGGGAGGGAAAGGAAGGAAGGAAGAAAAAGGGAGGGGGATGGAGGGAGGGTAAGAAACAAAGGAAGAAAGGAAGAAAGAAAGGGAGGGGGAAGAAAGGGAAGGAAGGAAGAAAAAAGGATGGAAGGAGGAAAGGAAGAAAGAAAGAAAGGATGGAAAGAAGGAAGGAAGGAAGGGGGATGGATGGAGGGTAAGAATCAAAGAAAGGAAGGAAGAAAAAGGAAGGAAAGAAGAAAGGAAGAAAAAGAAAGAAAAAGAAAGAAAGAAAACCCACCCATTATGAGCATTATGGAGCTAGTAAGTTTAGAAGGAAACTATCATGTTCACATTCACTCACAAACAGACCCACAAACGTGTGCAAGCATACATATATGAGCAACTTCTGTCCTCATCGCTTGGCTGGCTGAAGCCCCCAAGGCCGGGGGGCAGGGGGGGTTGGGTTGGTTTGGTGGCATCGGAGGTTCGCCAGTGAATCAACGCCGCCACCTTCCGAAGGGAAAAGGGCCCATGTGTGCCCACTGCCTCCGATTCCCACCGCTCCCCTGGTGAACGGCGCAGAAATCTCTCATTTTATGGCATTTCAATGCTCTTGTTGTTTTCCATGCCATCTGCAGAGTTCCTGTAGGGCAACCTGCTTCGCTTGCTGCCTGCAGGCACGTTGGCGGAGAGGCAAAAGTTTGCATGCCGTCATTTAATTTGGTCCTCCTCCCTCCCCCATCCCTGTTTTTCTTTTCTTCCTATCGCCAAATTGCTGTCCTCTTCCTTTCTTTCTCACTGGGAGAACTGGGGGCAGAACTGCATTCCAGTCTCAAGTCCCAGTTTAAGAACCTTGATTTGGCTCAGGGGGGGTGGGGTATTCACTCACTTTCCCTACCCATTTGCAAATGTGAGCGCATGCTAGCTTCGCTCACCCACGCCTCGTCCATCCGTGCGCTCAGCCTTCTAGGCATGCGCTTTGGTTTGGAAACGCACCTAAATAGGGTGGCATAGAGCCAGGGTGGGTGCGCAGGTGGGCGGGCAGGCCCCCACCCCACGATTTCCACTATTGGTTCCGGTGAACCAGTCCGAACCGGCTGAATCTCACCTCTGATTTGGCTCAGTAGCCTTTTCTGGCTCCTAGAGGTGAAAGCCAGTGCTGTCATCCAGGCAGAGGGGCCGTTTGGTGTAGTAGTTAAGGCACCAGGCTAGAATGTGTTAGATCTGAAAGCCAGCTTCACTTTGTGACTTTGGGCCAATCGCCAGGAGACGGTGAGTTCTAGTTCTGCCTTAGGCACGAAAGTTGGCTGGGAGACTTTGGCCCAATCACCACGAGATGGTGAATTGTAGTCCCACAGACCTGAAAGCCAGCTGGGTGACTTTGCACCAAACACCAGGAGACAGTGAGTTCTACTCCTGCCTTAGACCTGAAAGCCAGCTAGGTGACCTTGGGCCAATTACCAGGAGACAGTGAGTTCTAGTCCCACCTTAGACATGAAAAGTGACTTTGGGCCAATAACCAGGAGATGGTGAGTTGTAATCCTGCGTTAGCCGTGAAAGCCAGCTGGGTGACTTTGGGCCAATCACCAAGTGATGGTGAGTTCTAGTCCTGCCTTAAGCAAGTAAGGGTGACTTTTGGCCTCCTCTCTCAGCCCAACCTACCTCGCAGGGTTGTTGTGGGGAAAACAGGAGGAGAAAGGTGTGTGTTTGCCCCGTACAAATAATAAAGGTGGAATATGAATAAATAGAGTCAGGGGTGGAGTGTGGGAATTTAAGAAGCGAAGGAAGATGAAAAGTCTGCTCTTCAAAATCAGCCATGGATCTTATGAAGAATTTCCAAGCAGGGATCAGATAGGCCAGATCTTCCTAGTAGCATTCAGCAAGATCTTAAAATTGAACAATTCCGGACCGAGGTGGACTTCAGGTAATTTAACAACCGGTTCGCCCAGAATCGAAAATGTGAGTGTGCACACCTTGTGCAAATGCACTACATCAAAAACACAGTGATTGTCCTTCAGCTTTCTTTTTTCACTCCGAACAGCCTGTCAGCGAAGACGCGCCCACGCGCCCTCCAATCTGCTCCCCGATGCCTTGAGCACGCAGGGACCTCCCGCCGGCCGCCGCCGATGCAGGGATCCTCCGTGATGCCGCCCCTCCGGCAGGACGCCTCTACGGGGCGTCCTGTGTCCCCCCAAGAAGTGGGGAAGCCCACCGGGGAGCCGGAGCGAGCAACGAGTTGCCCGTCGCCGTCAGCCGCCGGAACCGGAAGCGGCGGAGCGGTGAGGTGTAGACTCCCTTCATTCCTATTACCAACTTTAAAATCTGTCAGCTGTGCAAACTTGAACTTTTGGCTTGATTTGGAGAGGTGCGGCTGGAGGGGAGGGGGATTTCCCCCCCCCCTTGGACAAGCGGCTGGAAACAAGAGAGCTCTCAGCCACAAGGGAAGGAGGAGGGGGAGAGCCAAACCAAATCTGTCACACCCCTATTAAATGGATTTTCAGATTTAAACTTTTAAGGTTTAAGACAATGAGACAATGAGATCTGGAAGCACTGGGAACTTTGAATTTTGAAAACTTTATTTGTTGCCTCAATACCCGAAGCTGGCAGGGCAAGATGGCACACTTCCGTTGTCTTTATGAAATGTGAAACTTGACTCCACCTTTTAGCTTCAGGCTTCCGGTCTTTGTCTCCATGCTACCTGGATAATTCTCTTGTGGATTGTTTGCTTCTGAACCCCCTGGAGTGAAAAACGACTGCTCTTTTGCCAGGGCGATTAGAAAATTCCCCTGTGCCTGGACTCTCTGTCTCCTGGACTCTCTTGGCTGTTCTATCTCTCTGATTGATTCTTCTTTATACTGACTGGACTCTTTATTTTATAAACAATGGCATCTAAAAGACCACCTCCTGGAAAGTCAAGCTTTGCTGCCTCTGCCCCAACATCTGCAACCTCCAGTCCTAGCACACAATCAACGTTAACAGCCTTCAAGCAAACTAAATCTACGGACCTGGAGCTTCATCAAATGCTTCAACAACTTTTACAGGGACAAGAGGAAATAAAGAGACAATTGAAGGAGATGAAAGAAGAAATTAAAGAGAACCAGGATAAAATTAATAAGAACTCACAGAGACTGGATCTTTTGGAAGATGGGGCGGCTGAGATGAGGGGGGGAGGACACCCAACAAATGAAAATAGAGTTTGAGAGAATGTCTTTTTATCTTAGATTTCAGAACGTGATGGAGACAGATGATGAAAACATAAGGGACATTGTCATTTTGGCTGAGTATATTCAGAAGGAAAAACAACAGATGGGGTGGGAAATAGACCTGGTCTATAGAGTGAACTCAGCGTATGCTAGAACACACAATGTCCCCAGGGAGGTACACATTAAATTTCTTAGGAAAAGCACAAGAGATGAAATCCTGAATGCACAAAGGGGGCAAGCCTTGACATACAAAGATAAGGAGATAACCATTCTGAAACAGATGCCCAAGAAAGTGAGGGAGAAAAGAAAATTTTATTCACAATTGGTGAATAAACTATACCAGAAGGGGGTGTGGTTTCAATGGTTACTGCCTGAAGGTATGCTAATATTCTGGGAGGAGACAAGAGTTAGAATTAATACACCCATAGAGGCGCAGGCCTTTATGGAAAAAAATAAACTACTCCTAGAAAAACCAGAAGATACTTCAGTAGATGTACAAGACACGGGAGGGGCCAGAGCACTGCCCGCTGGGGGAGATGGGGCGACATTAAGAAAGCTCAGATCACACAAATAAGTAAGAAAATCCATGTGATATAAACTGACCGAAATTACCAATTGAATTTACCACACTGACTATATGCTACTATGTAATATCTGAATTCTATGCAAATGTATACTATGAGTTTGGAGGGGGGGTGCACCTACCGCATTTCACGGCTGCCAAAATTTGTAACCTTTTCCATACCTTTTCCCTTTGTAAAATATTAAAAAAACAATAAAACTTTGTTTAAAAAAAACCAAAAACACAGCGATTGTATAAAATGCGATAACTACTGGTTCGCCTGAACCAGTCCAAACTGGCTGAATCCGACCCCTGGTTCCGGATATTCTTCTAGCTCTGGGATGGCGAACCCATGACACGGGTGCCACAGGTGGCACGTGGAGCCATTTGTCAGGGCACGCGAGGCGTTGCCCTGTCAGCTGGCCAGCGCGCATGCGCGATTCAGCCTTTTTTTGAGGCCATTTTTCGATCACATCACCCCGGGCAGTGGTGGGTTCCGGATCCCGTTGCAACCGGTACAGCGTCTGCATGTGTCCTTACCTCTTGCTATGCCTCCATGAGCCTCTGCGAAGCTCCAGCTTCTCGGCGTAGCGTAGCTCAAGCGCCATATTCTTTGTGCGCGGAAGTTCCAAAGAGCTCAAATATACAGGTAAGGAGCTCATGCGGGCAGGTGGGCCCTCCATAACGCGGTACCAGAGCGGTCCCCTGTGCTCTGGGCAGGCACCGGTACACCCGTACTGGGGCATACCGCCTGCAGCCCTCCACTGACTCCGGGGCACTGGGACCGTCATAAATATGAACCAGTTGCCAAACTTTTGGACCGGGGGGCCCTGCGCACAGTCACTCACGCGCTGGTGACGTCTCGCCTGGACTACTGTAATGCTCTCTACATGGGGCTCCCCTTGAGGTGCACCCGGAGACTGCAGTTGGTCCAGAATGCAGCCGCGCGGGTAATCATGGGGAGATCGAGGTTCTCCCATATAACACCTCTCCTGCGCGAGCTGCACTGGCTTCCTGTGGCCTACCGGGTGCGCTTCAAGGTGTTAGTCACCATCTTTAAAGCGCTCCATGGCATAGGGCCTAGTTATCTGCGGGATCGTGTCCTGCCCCATACATCCCTGCGGCCCATTCGCTCACACAGAGAGGGCCTTCTCCGGGTGCCGTCCTCTAGAGACTGTCAGAGGGCGGTGCCCAGGAGTAGGTCCTTCTCTGTGGCGGGTCCCACCCTTTGGAACGACCTCCCCCCAGACATCAGGACAACAACCGATCTCCGCTCCTTCCGCAGTAAACTGAAGACCCACCTGTTTCGGCTAGCCGGCCTGGCATAATCTCGACAACTGTTCCACCCCTTGGTTAATTTTAATTGTCAATGTTAGCTTTTAAACTTTTATTCTTATTGGGGTTTTAACTTCTCTGATTATTGTATTTATTTATTTTTACCTCCTCCTTTGTAGTCCGTAGACCGTTGCTTGTGTACGTCGCCCCGAGTCCCTGTGGGGAGAGGGGGCGACTAATAAGTCTGATAAAATAAATAAATAAATAAATAAACATCTGAATTTTGATCATATGACCCTGGGGACAGCTGCAATGGTTGTAGGTGTAAAAAACGATCCTAAATCACTTTTTTTCAGTGCGGTCGTAACTTTGGAACATCACAAAATGAAGTGTTGTAAGTCGAGGACTGTCTGTTCTGAATTATTATTTACGTATTAAACAAATGTATATAGCTGCCCAACTGATTAATTATATAGATAATTACAATGCATATTAAGGTAGTCCTGGGAATAATATGCTGGTGTTAGTTGAGGATGCTGAATTAAGGACGCTGAATTACAGGCGGTCCTCGACTTACGACCACAATTGAGCCCAAAATTCCTGTGGCTAAGCGAGATGTTCGTCAAGTGAACTTTATCCCGTCGGACGACCTCCCTTGCCACAGTTGTTAAGCGAATCGCTGCCGTTGCTAAGTGAGTCACATGGTTGTTAAGCGAATCTGGATTCCCTATTGGCTTTGCTTGTCAGAAGGTCGCAAAAGGGGATCAGGTGACCCCAGGACTGTGATAAATGTGAGTCAGTTGCCAAGCGTCGGAATTTGTAATCAGGATGCCGCGACGGTCGTAAGTGTGGAAAACGATCGTCAGTCCCTCTTTTCATTGCCGTCGCAGCTTCAAATGGTCACTAAATGAACCGTTGCCAGCTGAGGACTGCCTGTATGTTCTAGTAACATAGGGAATGTCTGAGGAACCCTGATTTTCGAAGTCGGGGGCTCAACCGAAGATAATTATTTCGTGCGAAGAGAAAGGAAATGTATCCTCCAGATGTTAAGGAATCGATTGGAGAGACGCCGTCCTTTATCAGTGCTCGGAAAGTTGAAGCATCGGTTTGAGAGTCAAAATTAATTTTTAATTAGCATTATATGTAGGGATCCTTTCCCTTTCTTCCTTATTTCTTTCGCATCTCTTCTTCCTTGCATCTTTATTTTATTTTAATCAGCGTGATGTTTGTAGCTATTTTGGGGCAGCGGGAGTAATGACCTTGATGTATTTTTAAAATCCTTTGTTTTGCCTCATTAAGAAAGGAATAATATCAAGACCTGGATGTCAGGGAAACATCAGAAGCTGGTGGGATTAGCGTCGGTGCACCGCACGGCTATATTGATGTTTTCTTCGGTGTAGAATTGCAGCTAGGTCCACTGGCCGCACGCACGCTGCAGCTGGGGTGTATTGACACCTCATGAGCGCGTAGGTGACCGGTGTGGGGGGTCACGTGGGTGGGGTTGGTTGTGGACGCGGCGTGTCTTTCCTATGCGTGCGACTGAGTTGATAATTTGGGTACAAAGGCGGCGGCGGAGGGAGGAGGCGGACGGAGGTCGGCGGAGGAGGAGGATGATCGAGGCGGAGGCGGACGGAGGAGGAGGCGGAGCGCGGAGGAGGAGCGCGGAGGACGAGGACGCGAGGAAGAGGACAGAAGGAGGAGGAGGAGGAGGAAGAAAGAAAGAAACGCACGAAGAAGAAGAAGAAGAAGAGGAGGAGAGAAGAAGAAGATAGGACGAAGGAGGAGGAGGACGAGTAGGAGGGAGGATGGGGACAGAAGGAAAAATAAAAAGAAAGACGAGGGGGCGGACTGAGCAAACGGAGGCAGGAAGACAGAAGACAGCCAGTGGGCGGAAGAGGACGACGATAGACGAGAGGAGGAAGATGAGGCCAGGCTAAGAGGACAAGCGGATTGGCGGGAGGATGTGGGAGGGAGCAGAATAAGCCAGAGGGGGAGGACGAAGCGGGGAGAGGAGTGCGGACGAAGAAGCAGGTCAGAGGAGCGAAGAGGCGGCTAGAGCGAGGCGAGGAGGGAGGCAATGATGGGGAACGCCGTACAAGTTACTCTCCAAGGAGTAAGGGGAGGACGGAAACACGCGGCAGCGGGAAGACATGACGCGGAGGAGGCCGTAGCAGGAGGAACGTACGCACGCGGCTGAGGGGGCGGATGGGGAGCGCAGACTCAGACCGCGGGGGCGGACGACGAGGACGGCGGCAGCACCGAAGGAAGCGGAGGGGACGCCAGCCAGCAGCGGCGGACGCGGGCGGGAGGCAGGGCGGCATGGGGACCTGCCGCAGCTAATTACAAGCTCGGGGGGGAGGCGGCCCACGGAGCGGCTGCTGAGGCAGCAGCCGTCCTCATTCTCCTGCTCTCCTCCCTCTTCTTTCCTCTTCTTTCTTCTTTCTTCATTTTCCCTCTTCCTCCTCCTCCTTTTCTTCCCCCCTCCTCTTCTTCCTCTTCCTTCTCCTCCTCTTCTTCTTCCTCTTCCTCTGTCTCTTCTTCTTCCTCGTCCTCTGCTTCCTCTTCTTCTTTCTTCATTTTCCCTCCTCCTCCACCTCCTCTTTTTCTTCCTCCTCTTCTTCTTCTTCCTCCTCCTCCTCTTCTTCTGCCTCCTCCTTCTCTTCTTCCTCTTCTTCCTCTTTCTCTGTCTCTTCTTCTCCCTCCTCCTTTTCTTCTTCCCCTCCTCCTCCTCTTCTTCCTCTTCCTTCTCCTCCTCTTCTTCTTCCTCTTTCTCTGTCTCTTCTTCTCCCTCCTCCTTTTCTTCTTCTTCCTCCTCCTCTTTTTCTTCCTCCTCCTCCTCCTCTTCTTCCTCTTCTTTCTTCCTCCTCCACCTCCTTCCTCCTCCCCCTCGTCCTCCACACAAACCTCACTCCCTTCTAGCACTGATGATGTCACCTAGTTGGGTCACGAAACGCCTACAAGAAAACAACCAAGCTCAGAGGGCACTAAAGATCCCACTACTAATTCAATGTTTTCCAATCTCAGCACCTTCAGTTGAAGGTGGATCTCAACTCCCAGATATCCCGAGCCAGCCAGCGCTTTCGCTAGGAATTCTGGGAACTGAAGTCCGCGCATTTGGAAGCCAGACAAATTGGAAAATGCTCTTAGTCTTCTCAAAGGTTCTGCTTTGAGGCCCATTTTCATGCTTAAACATTGAATATTATAAATATTTCAATATTACGATTAATAATTGAATAGCGAATAATATTATTAGTGCTATTAAATATTAAATACTGAACTTTAAAAAAAATTGACGGCAAACCCAATGACAACTTTCATAATTGGGTTCTTTTCTTGGCATCCTTCAATATATCCATCTCAGTTAAGAGCAATTTAATGTTGTTCCCCCCCTGGTAGTTAGTTAGTGGTAGAGAATACAGGCAGTCATGGAAATCAATTAGCATTGAAACTGGTGAAATTCACTTCTGAGTCAACGCGATTTGAACAGTAGTGTTATTGCCCGCTGACTGGCAGCAGAGTTGGCAGCAGATTCAGACAGTGAGGAGGTTGGGGAGGAAGATGGGCCAGTCCTGGAGTCTGGGGAAGGCTCTGACAAGGGCTCTGTGTCGGAAGCAGAGAGGGGGCCAGGGCCGTATGCCAGTTATCAGTTTCTTTCGTAGTCAGAGATCAGTGAGGCAGAAGAACAGCTGGAGCCTGTTCCCAGGGTACGTATGCGCAGAGCTGCCAGACAAAGGGAACGGCTAAGGAATGAAGATCGACTCGGGAGTAAGGTTACAGGGGGACGATGAATGGCCCCTCCCAGAGGGAATAAAAGAGGAGCGACAGGGGAGTGGAGTTTGCAGGAGACAATGAGTTCATTCCTGAATTCTTGCCAAGTATCATGGGCGTCTGAAAGATATCGGTCTGGCCACTCTCCAAGCTTGACAAAGGTCGGGAATTGAGAACTATCTTGAAAGACGGTGGGAGAGGAAAGACTTGGCTGGAGAGGAATTCACTGTCAATTAAATTAAAGGGGTTTATTGGGACGAGGACTCGGCTTCGTGCTGCTGAGGAAGCCCAGGTCAGAACTCACGTCTACCCGTTCTGGACACACAGCTGCCCTTCTTACAAACTTCCAACGATGGAGCGTCCACAACATCTGGAGGCAAACAGTGATCAGGTGCTTACGGAGCTGGACAGCAGTGAGGCAGAGGAACAGCTGGAGCCTGTTCCCAGGGTGCGCTTGCGCAGAGCTGCCAGAAGAAAAGAACAACTCAGAAATCTTGGGAGCAAAGTCACAGGTAGAAGGTGATTGGCCCCTCCCATAGGAAATAAAAGAGGAGCGAAAGGGGAGTGGAGATTGCAGGAAACAATTCCTTCGTTCGCTCATTAGATTCGTTTCAGGGAGTGTGAAGCAGGCATGAAATGCTATCACCTCTGCTACCGGTTTGGAACTGGGAGCGTGTGTGTGTGTGTGTGTGTGTGTGTGTGTGTGTGTGTGTGTGCTTCTGGGCTGTTAGGGTGTGAATTCCGCCCTGAATTAAGGAGGTGTGAATCTTGGCCTCCCTTGTCGCATACTTTTGAAAGAAGCAAAAAATAAACCCGAAGCAAGATCGAATAAAAACATTTTAATATAAAAGAAAATAAAAATACAAAACTTGCTAACTGAGTTAATTGCATCTTGGCAAAGCTATGCGCCTGTCTCCTTCGGCAGGCGAACGGAAGATCAGAAGAGAAAGTTAAGAAGGAATGGGAAGGAGCAGGCGCACTAAATCACTTGCAGATAAGAACTGGGACCTGCGCAGTAAATCTCAGCACAGCTAGCAAACCAATTAACGCAGTGACATGGGCCTGCCGAGAACCTTCTGCGTATGCGCAGTGCCAAGTCCTCGACTTACAACCAGGATTAAGTCCTCGACTTAGGACCCGTCAACCTTGGCGGCTGAAGGACGGCGCTCATTGGCTAAGACCCGCCAGCCAGCGAGTGGGAGATTGCAGAGCACTAATTGGCTGCTCAGGGAGGGCATAAATAACTGTCAGACAGAGTGTGGTGCGGAAGCTGTTGTTCGTTCGTTGCGAGTTAGTTGAATTCTAACAAAGTGCTGTGGTTAATGCCTGAGTCGCCTCCCTTTGTCCCTCCAGCTCAATATGGAGCACGCAGAGCGTCCGTGATGACGTCTGGGTGGGTGGGCAGAGGCCCCCCCCCGCCGCTGCCACCACCACCATCGCCTGAACTGGGATGAACTGGCAGGATACCATCCCTGGTGTGAAGATCTGTCGGTGAATCTCCGAGACTCTGTGCCCAGTCTTTCCTTGCACAGCCCCTCATTTGGAAAACATTCACATGGCAGCTTTCCAAGATAGATAAGGTCTGTGCTCATAAATATTCCTTTGAAAGACTGTTTGGCAGGGCTTGCTGAATGTGAATGGCAGGAATTCTCATTCATTTAATAAAAGGGGTTTTGTCGGGGCCACGACTCGGCCTCGTGCTTTTTGGGGAAGCCCAGGTCAGAACAAGTAGCGTTTCCAGAGAGTCCCCGACTTAGGACCCCAATCGAGCTCCAAATGTCCATTGCTAAGTGAGACTGTGATGAAATACCTTTGGCCTCCTTTTACGATCTTTCTTGCCACAGTGGTGAAGTGAAACACTGCCTTTGTTATTTTAGCCACACAGTGGTTAAGTAAATCTGGCTTCTCCATTGACCTCGCCTGTCAGGAGGTCGCAAAAGGGAATCACACAACCCTGGGACATTGCAACCGTCATAAATATAAGTCGAAGGTTAGTCGAATCTGAAGGTTGATGCTGCAACACTCCTAAGTGTGAAAAATGGTCCTATGTCCCTTTTTTTTCCAGTGCTGTTGTGACTTTGAACCGTCACTAAATAGAGGGTTGTAAGTCGAGGGTTGCCTTTATAGCCGGATTTGTGCTGTTGAGTCTGTTAAAATGCTACAGGTAGTTCTCAGTCTACCTCATTTAATGGCCGTGCTAAACAGGTTGTGCAATGGGCTTAACAGCTGAACAACAGCAATGCCTAACGGAAAATCTTTTTGTGGTTCTAAATCAAGAACTACCAATCTAATAAAATGAAATTCAATGGTGAAAAGAGTAAGGTTCTACATTTAGGCAACAAAAACGAAATGCACAGGTACAGTATAGGTGGTACCTTGCTCAACAGTAGTAACTGTGAGAGGGATCTTGGAGTCCTAGTGGACAACCATTTAAATAGGAGCCAGCCGTGTGCAGCAGCAGCCAAAAAAGCCAACACAGTTCTAGGCTGCATCAACAGAGGGATAGAATCAAGATCACGTGAAGGGTTAATACCACTTTATAATGCCTTGGTAAGGCCACACTTGGAATATTTGCATTCAGTTCTGGTCGCCACAATGTAGAAAAGATGTGGAGACTCTAGAAAGAGTGCAGAGAAGAGCAACAAAGATGATTAGGGGACTGGAGGCTAAAACATAGGAAGAACGGTTGCAGGAACTGGGTTTGTCTAGTTTAATAGAAAGAAGGACTAGGGGAGACATGATAGCAGTGTTCCAATATCTCAGGGGTTGCCACAAAGAAGAGGGAGTCAAACTATTTTCCAAGGCACCTGAGGGTAGAACAAGAAGCAATGGGTGGAAACTAATCAAGGAAAGAAGCAACCTAGAACTGAGGAGAAATTTCCTGACAGTGAGAACAATTAATCAGTGGAACAGAAGTTGCCTCCAGAAGTTGTGAATGCCCCAACACTGGAAGTCTTTAAGAAGATGCTGGATAGCCATTTGTCTGAAACGGCATAGGGTTTCCTGCCTAGGCAGGGGGTTGGACTAGAAGACCTCCAAGGTCCCTTCCAACTCTACTATTGTATTGTAATATTGCTGTCAAGGAAGAGCTGATGTGACGTAGTGGTTAGAGTGCCACTACTGCAGGCTACTTCAGCTGACTGCTAGCTGCAATTTGGCAGTTCAAATCTGCCCGGGCTCAAGGTTGACTCAGCCTTCCATCCTTCCGAGGTGGGTAAAATGAGGACCCAGATTGTTGGGGGCAAGAGGCTGACTCTGTAAACCGCTTAGAGAGAAGCTGCAAAAGCATTATGAAGCGGTATATAAGTCTAAGTGCTTAGTACGATTGCTATTGTTCCTTGACACAATATTTTCTTTTGCTTTATTTAACTTCTGTGTGCCATCCAGGGTCACCGTTAGTGATCTGGGTAGCTAATTTGTTAAAAAGTTAAATCATTTGCCTCAAACTGACTCATTATTTAAACTAGCTCTGAATAACTCACAATCTCTGGGCTCTGGGTAAATTTCAGATTTTAAAAACCTACCTGAAGCTGTGGGTGATGGCTTTCCTTCTCTAGCAGGCCACTAAGCCATAAAGAAGAAGGAAGAAGAGGGAGAAAAGAAAAGTGATAAAGAAAGAAAGAAAAGGAGTGGGAGGGAGGGGAGGAAAGGAAGGAAGGAAGAAAAAAGGAAGGAAGGAGGGAAGGAAAAAGGAAGGAAGGAAAAGGAAGGAAGGAAGAAAAAAGAAGAAAGAAAACCCATCCATTATGAGCATTATGATGCCTGGAAGTTTAATACAATACAATAGCAGAGTTGGAAGGGACCTTGGAGGTCTTCTAGTCCAACCCCCTGCCTAGGCAGGAAACCCTGATACCGTTTCAGACAAATGGCTATCCAACATCTTCTTAAAGACTTCCAGTGTTGCAGCATTCATGACTTCTGGAGGCAACTTCTGTTCCACGGATTAATTGTCCTCACTGTCAGAAAATTTCTCCTCAGTTCTAAGTGGCTTCTCTCCTTGATTAGTTTCCACCCATTGCTTCTTGTTCTACCCTCAGGTCCCTTGGAGAATAGCTTGACTCCCTCTTCTTTGGGGCAACCCCTGAGATATTGGAAGATGGCTATCGTCTTCCCTAGTCCTTAGAAGGAGGGAATGAAGGAGGGAAGGGAGGGAGGGAGGGAGAGAAAGAGAGAGAGAGAAAGAGAGAGAGAGAGAGAAAGAAAGGGAGTGGGAGGGAGGGAGGGAAAGGAAGGAAGGAAGAAAAAAGGAAGAAAGGAGGGAAGGGAAAAGGAAGAAAGGAAAAGGAAGAAAGAAAAAGAAAGAAGAGCCATCCATTATGAGCATTATGATCCCTATAAGTTTAGAAGGAGGGAGGGAGGGAGGGAGAGAAAGAGAGAGAGAAAGAAAGAAAGAGGGAGTGGGAGGGAGAGAGGAAAATGAAGGAAGGAAGAAAAAAGGAAGGAAGAAGGAAGAGGAGGAAGGAAGGAAGGAAGGAAGGAAGGAAGGAAGGGGAGGGATGGAGGGTAAGAAAGAAAGAAAAGAGAAAGAAAAAGAAAGAAAACCCATCCGTTATGAGCATTATGGTGCCTGTAAGTTTAGAAGGAGGGAGGGAGGGGAGGGGAGAGAGGGAGAAGGAGAGAGAGAGAGAGAAAGAGAAGGAAAGAAAGAAAGGAAAAAAAAGAAAGGGACTGGGAGGGAGAGGGGGAAACGAAGGAAGGAAGGAGGAAAGAAAAAAAGGAAGGAAAGAAGGGGAGGGGTGGAGGGTAAGAAAGAAAGGAAAAAAGAAGGAAAAAGAAAGAAAACCCATCCATTAAAAGCATGATGGTGCCTCTAAGTTTAGAAGGAGGGAGGGAGACAGACAGAGAGAAAGAAAAAGAGAATTTATAGGTGCCCCAAACTGGAATCAATTGAGCCTTTTGGACTATAAATACCCTAATCCTTTCCCATTGGCCACGAAGAATGAAGCAGTTGGAGGTCAAGGTCCAAACAGATTTGGGGGAATACAAATTTTCCTACTTAGGTTGCCAAATTCTTCATGTTTTGTGTCATGGACTCCTTTGCATATTTGCTGAAATTCTTCTCGGGGAATAAAGAAACAGTTATCTTCATCAAAAGAATTTTTAAAAGGAAGCCAATTATGCTCAAATACAGTTCTCAAAAGATGAAAAAAAAAATCCATAATTGAAATAATTTTACGCAGGAAGATGCGTTGAACTTCACAAACATTTCGGGAACCGAGAGGCGATAAATTATCCGCTTCTCTACATGCCTGATTGAATGAAAAGTGACATTTTAACTGGAGGTTGGGAAAATTAAAACGGTGCATTCTTTTTCCTCCCAGCCAAGTTCATGGACACCATCAAATCTAAGCAAAGACCCCGAAGGTCTGTGGACACCTAGATTACAGATCTGTAACGGGGAGGTTGAAATCCACAAGTCTTAAAGTTGCCGAGGTTGGAGACCCCTGGCCTAAGGGAATGGTCGAATAAGGGAGAGGTGAGCCCAGAGCTGCATAATGGATGGAGAACAAAATCCGAGAATCGACTATCCATGGCTTCTAATCAGGGGTGGGTTCCTGCCAGTTCTAACCTCTTCTATAGAAGAGGTTCCACAAATCTACAGTGCCGTTTAAAACCTGTTCCAGCTCCCTCCTCCTGCCCGTCCGCACATCATCAAGATGAAGAGCGAGAGGAGGAATTCAAGTTTGAACACCCCTGGGGTGTTTTTCCCTAAAGGGTTAGGGGTTGCAAGGGTCTTGTAACTTGACAGCTTTAAGACTTGCACACTTCAATGCCAGAGTTCCTGAGCCAACATGATTGGAGGAGGAATTCTGGGAGTTGAAGTCCACAAGTCTTAACGCTGTCAAGTTTGAACACCCCCAGGGTTTTTTTTCTAAAGGGTTAGGGGTGCGAGGGTCTTGTAACTTGGCCACCAGGTGGCATCTGAGTCGGGGAGCAGTGAGGAGGAACAGAGGGAGGTTGTCCCTGATGTGCGTATGCGTAGAATTGATAGGAGAAAGGAACAGCTGTGGAGACGACGTCATAGAAGGAAGTAAGGACAGCTAGCTAAGGTTGTGGCCCCTCCCAAAGAGTTTATAGGTGGAGCGACGGGAGGGGAATCTTTGCAGGAAACAACAGTCCATTATACGAGCCGTTGAGAAAGCATTCCGTAAGTTTAATCTTGGTTCTTGAAGATAGCTTTCTAGGCTCCTAGCCAAGGGGTGGCTTTATGTAATTAGTCGTGTCAGACAGTCAAGCCTGGGTCTGCATCTTCATTGGAATCATGGGACAGAACATAACCCTAACCCATTACTTCTTCAGGTGCTTTGGAGAATAGTTGGACCCCCTCTTTTTTGTGGCAGCCCCTCAAATATTGGAAGACTGCCATCATGACACCCCCTGGTCCTTCTTTGATCAAGTTGAATTAGCTCATCTGGATGTATCTACTGTCTGCTCTACAGATCGCAGATGAAGAACCTTCAATGATACAGGGAGTCCTCGATTTATGGCCACAACTGAGCCCACAACCAACTGCATCCCGAGGGTGCAGATAAATTCCCAAGTGGCTTCAAGAGCTCTCTGGGAGAGTACCAACAACCAGATGACTGCCAAGAAATACGATCCTTCCATTCCTCCATCATCACCATCCCATCAGAAGCGATCCTTCCATCTCCCCACCCTCTAGTAGTCTCCGCTGTCGATACCTATCCTCCCATCCCCACCACCGCTCCATCAGAACTGAGGAAGCTTCTCGGATGAGGAGCAAAACGTTTTCTTCTTCCTCCTCAAGAAAAAAAACCCAGTCTAGTACCATTTCCCCCCAAAATAAGACAGGGTCTTATTTTCTTTTGACCCCTGAAATAAGCACTTGGCCTTATTTTCAGGGAGGTCTTATTATTTTTGAGGTGCAGGAGGCAGTGAGCGTGGTCACCTCATGGCTGCTGCTGTGTTGCAATATTTTCAGGGGAGGGCTTATTTGAGCACATGTGCTCAAAAGCCCGATTGGACTTATTATCCAGGGAGGTCTTATTTTTGGGGAAACAGGGTAGCCATTTGAAAAAAAGAAAGAAAAAAAGAAATGAAGGAAGGAAGGAAGCAAGGAAGAAAAAAGAAATGAAGCAAAGAAGAAAGGAAGGAAGGAAGGAAGGAAGGAAGGAAGGAAGGAAAGGAAGGAAGGAAGAACGCAAGAAAGAAAGAAAAAAGAAAGGAAGGAAGGAAGAAAACAAGAATGAAAGAAAGAAAATAGAAAGAAAGTAAAAAGGAAGGAAGGAAGAAAGAAAGAAAGAAAAAAGGAAGGAAGGAAGAAAGGAAGAAAGAAAGAAAAAAGGAAGGAAGAAAGAAAGAAAGAAAGAAAGAAAGAAAGAAAAAAGAAAGGAAGGAAGGAAGAAAGAAAAAAGAAAGGAAGGAAAAAAGAAAGAAAGAAAGAAAGAAAGAAAGAAAGAAAAAAGAAAGGAAGGAAGAAAGAAAAAGGAAGGAAGAAAGCAAGAAAGAAAAAAGTAAGGAAGGAAGCAAGAAAGAAAGAAAAAAGAAAGGAAGGAAGAAAGAAAAAAGGAAGGAAGGAAGAAAGCAAGAAAGAAAAAAGGAAGGAAGGAAGGAAGAAAGAAAGAAAGAAAAAAGGAAGGAAGAAAGAAAAAAGGAAGGAAGGAAGAAAGCAAGAAAGAAAAAAGGAAGGAAGGAAGCAAGAAAGAAAGAAAAAAGAAAGGAAGAAAGAAAGAAAGAAAGAAAGAAAGAAAGAAAAAAGGAAGGAAGGAAGAAAGAAAGAAAGAAAAAAGAATGGAAGAAAGCAAGAAAGAAAGAAAAAAGAAAGGAAGGAAGAAAGAAGAAAGAAAGGGAAGAAGGAAGGAAGAAAGCAAGAAAGAAAGAAAAAAGAAAGGAAGGAAGAAAGAAGAAAGAAAGGGAAGAAGGAAGGAAGGAAGAAAGAAAGAAAGAAAAAAGGAAGGAAGGAAGAAAGGAAGAAAGAAAGAAAAAAGGAAGGAAGAAAGAAAGAAAGAAAGAAAGAAAAAAGAAAGGAAGGAAGGAAGAAAGAAAAAAGAAAGGAAGGAAAAAAGAAAGAAAGAAAGAAAGAAAAAAGAAAGGAAGGAAGAAAGAAAAAGGAAGGAAGGAAGAAAGCAAGAAAGAAAAAAGTAAGGAAGGAAGCAAGAAAGAAAGAAAAAAGAAAGGAAGAAAGAAAAAAGGAAGGAAGGAAGAAAGCAAGAAAGAAAAAAGGAAGGAAGGAAGGGAGAAAGAAAGAAAGAAAAAAGGAAGGAAGAAAGAAAGAAAGAAAAAAGGAAGGAAGGAAGAAAGAAAGAAAGAAAAAAGAATGGAAGAAAGCAAGAAAGAAAGAAAAAAGAAAGGAAGGAAGAAAGAAGAAAGAAAGGGAAGAAGGAAGGAAGAAAGGAAGAAAGAAAGAAAAAAGGAAGGAAGGAAGGACCTTTGAGAAAACTATGCCCAGGATGACGGAGAATCTCCACAGGCGTTTTTTCTAAATTGACATCCACGGAGGGAGTCCCGTGTCCCCCCCCACCATCCTGCAGCTTCTTGGCTCCCCCACCCTTGTAATAATTGGGTTCCGTGTCACCGTAAATTACTTTAAAAGGGTTGTAACCACTGGGCTTGCTATAAATACCATCCCTGCCTATCGATCGGTCAATCAGAATTCATTTCTCTCTCTTTCCAGCCGAGGCGACGGAGGCAGCTAATTTAATCAAAGGAATTCCGGAGCCCAAATTCCCAGATGGGTTCTTCAAACGGTCGCCATTGTTTCGGGGGGGGGGGGGGGGGGGACCCAGGGATGCTTCCGAACGAGGCTCCGAAAAATTAGATTAGTCCGAGCGGGATGGGTTTTTTCCCCGTCGCTCTCCAGAGCTGAAGGGCAGCCGATCGATTTCCCTGGGCGGCCAAAATTAAAAGCTGCCCTCCCCCTCTTTTTGTTTTGGGGGGGGGGGGGTTAGTGGAAAGTGCGGACTAAGCAATTTCCTTAATGTAATGTTGGTGGCCCAGCTCCAGGGTTTTTCGGTGGGCGAAGGAGGGGACCAATTTTTCTCTGACAAGGCCCCTGCGTTTTTTTTTTCTTGGTGGAAGAGAAGATTTAGTGTCCATGCCGGCCTTTCAGAATAATTGATGACCTCCTGAAGAAGAGCTGAGGGAACTGCCAACTCAGGCTCCCCTCCCTGGGATTTATTAAAGGTGTAATCATTAAATATGTAAATAGCTGATTTATAACCAGCCACGCGGGCCTGTTAA
This sequence comes from Natrix natrix natrix, assembly GCA_029891615.1. Classification (NCBI taxonomy): domain Eukaryota; kingdom Metazoa; phylum Chordata; class Lepidosauria; order Squamata; family Natricidae; genus Natrix; species Natrix natrix. Next base: position 74,377 of record JAKRSK010010972.1, read on the forward strand.
TTGATTTCCTCTGTTTAAACACACCCGCAAGAAACAACCGTCGGGTTTGCGAGATGGACAAACATATGAAGGCCATAACTCACCCCAAACCCTCATCTCTCTGGTGCTTGGAGTGATTAAGATTCACCTCGTAACCCATCCTCCATGTCTCTGGAGATTTGAAGAATCTCCTGATAGCCCATCTTCCTGATGCCAGGAGATTTGGAGATTCTCCCCATAGCCCATTCTTCTGGTCTCAGATTTAAAGATTCACCCCATAACCCATTCTCCTGGTCCCAGGAGATATGAAGATTCACCCCATAGCCCATTCTCCTGGTCCCAGGAGATTTGGAGATTTTCCCCATAGTCCACCCTTCTGGTCTCAGAGTTGAAGATTCACTCCATAGCCCCTCTCCCTAGACTCATAATACCAAAGCCCATCTCCCTGATCCTGAAAAGTTTTCATGACTCACCCCAAAATGTCCCTCAGAAAAGGGATCTACCGCATGCCGCCGCCACCATCTAAAAATCAAAACTGATCAAAATTGTGTGAGTTCATCAAATATCTCAAGAGTTTCACCTAAGACGCACAAGATCGGGTGAGATCTCCTCCAAGGTGGACGAGATCTTCCTTGAGTTCCTTCAAGATCACCAATTTCTCCGACGCTCAGAAGGCAGTGGAAAGGTGTTCAATCTTCTCACTCGGCCTCACGACAGAGGTAATCCTCGACTTATGACCTCAGTTCAGCTCGGAATTTCCACTGCTAAACCAGACAATTCTGAAGTGAGTGTTGGCCCCATTTTACGACCTCTCTTGCCACGGTTGTTAAGTGAATCACCACGATCGTTATATTAGCAACACAATTGTTAAGTCAATCTGGCTTCCTCATTGACTTGTCAGAAGGTCGCAAAGGGGGACTCACGTGACTCCGGGACAATGCAACCGTCATAAATATGAGTCCGTCGTCAAACGTCAGAATTTTGATCCTGTGGGATGCTGCAACGGTCGTAAGCGTGAAAAACGGTTGTAAATCAATCTTTTCAGTGCCGTTGTAACTTTGAGTGGCCACTAAACGAATGATTGTAATTTGAGGACTATCAGGAAGGTGGAGATGGACATCACAATGTTGTTGACCCCCTTCAAGACCATAAAATACAGGTAGTCCTCGACTTACAACAGTCCACTTAGTGACTGTTTGATTGATTGATTTACAACCGTTTTTCACACTTACGACCGTTGCAGCATCCCTATGATCGTAATCAAAATTCAGATGTTTGGCTGCTGCTTCATACTTACGACCGTTGCTGTGCCCCAAGTTCACTTGATCCCCTTTTGCGATCTTCTGACAAACGAAGCCAGCGAGGAAGCCAGATTCCCTTAACAACTCGTCAACTGCAGTGATTTACTTAACAACGGCGGTCAGAGAGGTCGTAAAAGGAGGCAAAATTCACGGAACAAATCTCTCCCCTAACAACAGAAATTTTGGCTCACTCAGTTGCGGTCAAATGTTGAGACTTAGTAGTTATCAACCTTACCTCCAAAGCAGAGTCCTTAAATCCCCCAAAACCAAGATATGAAAAATCGGAATTTGTGCAGGGTTTATTTGAGTCCAAAGTAAGAGGACATTGGAAAAAAAAGTTACTTTTAGGTATTATCTCCAGAACGGAGCCTTGCAGCCAACGGTATAATTAATCTAAAGAGTGTAAAAGTGAAAGAAGAATTTTTCTGCTTTGATGGAGCAATTAATGTTATTTTTTAATACATTCTTGGGGGGGGGGGGGTTACCACTAATCCACCCCCCACCCCTCACCAAACATCCACCGGGCGGTAAGCACAACGTATCTGTTAGTCTCAGGCCGCTAACTTTATAATTCCGAAAAACCAGGAAATTGTAATTGTTTTCTGAATGCATGGCGGAGTTGTTGGGTTGTTTGTTGTTTTTTAATCCAGTAAACTGCGGTTGGACTCCATCCAGAGGAAGGGACAAAATCGGCTAAACCAAAAAAAGATACAACTGCAGTCAGAGTGACAGGCGGAGAAGACGAGGCATCCGCCGGTGATTCGGAGTTGTGTATCACGATTAAACTGAATTTTGACATCCTTCTTCTTTGCTCCTTTCGGAGAAATGCAACCTCCAAAAAAACAAAAACAAAATCCATACAGGTATCCTCGACTTACAACACTTTGCTTAGTGACTGTCCAATGTTATAAAGGCGCTGAAAAAAGTGACTTATGATCGCTGAATTGACTGCTAGAAGCTGTGGACTAGAACTCACCGTCCCCTGGTGATTGGTCCAAAGTCACCCAGTTAGCTTTCATGCCTAAGGCAGGACTAGAACTCACTGTCCCCTGGTGATTGGTCCAAAGTCACCCTGCCGACTTTCATGACCTAAGGCAGGACTAGAACTCACTGCCCCTGGTGATTGGCCCAAAGTCACCCAGTTAGCTTTCATGCCTAAAGCGGTGACTAGAACTCACCATCTCCTGGTGATTGGTCCAAAGTCACCCAGCTGGCTTTCATATCAAAGACAGGACTAGAACTCACTGTTCCCTGGTGATTGGTCCAAAGTCACCCAGTTAGCTTTCATGCCTAAGGCGGGACTACAACTCACCATCTCCTGGTGATTGGTCCAAAGTCACCCAGCTGGCTTTCATGCCTAAGGTTGAACTAGAACTCACCATCTCCTGGTGATTGGTCCAAAGTCACCCAGCTGCTTTCATGCCTAAGGTGAACTAGAACTCACCATCTCCTGGTGATTGGTCCAAAGTCACCCAGCTGGCTTTCATGCCTAAGGCTGGACTAGAACTCACCATCTCCTGGTGATTGGTCCAAAGTCACCCAGCTGACTTTCATGCCTAAGGTTGAACTAGAACTCACCATCTCCTGGTGATTGGTCCAAAGTCACCCAGCTGGCTTTCATGCCTAAGGTGAACTAGAACTCACCATCTCCTGGTGATTGGTCCAAAGTCACCCAGCTGACTTTCATCAAGACGGACTAGAACTCACTGTCCTGGTGATTGGTCCAAAGTCACCCAGTTAGCTTTCATGCCTAAGGCGGGACTACAACTCACCATCTCCTGGTGATTGGTCCAAAGTCACCCTGCCGACTTTCATGGCTAAGGCAGGATTAGAACTCACCAACTCCTGGTGATGTTGACTGAAGAATCTGGGAGCTGAGTCTCTTAAAGTTGCCAACTTTGGTGACCTCTGACTTAGAATCATAGAGTTGGAAGGGACCTTGGAGTCCTTTGGTTGGTCTTCTAGCCCCACCCCCTGCTTGAGCAGAAGATCCTGTACCATTCTGGACAAACAGTGAAGCCATTTGTCCATGGATCAAAGTGGTTCATTGCTCCTGTGGGAAGAAATGTCCTTCTGGGTTCAGTTCCAAGCCAGGAGAAAGACACTGGAAACATGGAGGCTGATGGGAAAGATGGATGAAAGATGAACAGAACCACATGAGTTCTGGTGCTCCATGACCACATGGAGTTGAGAGTGAAGGGTTTTTATACCTTCTCTTGGGCTTTGCACTTGAGCTTCCTGTTCCTGTGCAAGAACATGTATTCTATTTGGCTGTTGTGGGGGTTATGTAGGGGTCAAAGCTGGCTCTGTTAGGTTGTCTGAGCTCCCAGGTTTGGTTGAAGTTTGGACTGCTGAAATGACGCAATGAAGAGGCTTGTGTTCTGGACGGATGTTGGGCAATTCCTATTATGGCTTAATGGCTTTGTCCTGGTTTAGATCTTGAGTGAGGGCCAATCCTCTGCCTTTGTCCAGACTTTGCTGCCAGGAATTTCAAAATATCCTGCCTTGGACTGGATTTCTGCCTGCAGTATTGGCATTGCCTATGAATAGAGCTATCTATCTCTTTATCTCTTTATCGCTGACATCTGCTGTGGGCTATTAAGAAAAGGCGAAGGCTGCTTACTCCCTTTAAAACCACGTTTCTCCATTTCTCATCCAGGAAAATATAATATTCTGCCTTTTTAAAATATTTCTCAAAATATTCCATTCTTTTAGAACTGGGATGGTTTGCCATCATGGTTCTAGGACAGTGATGGTGAACCTTTTTTGGCTTGCGCGCCATAAGTGGGGGGAGCGCAGGGGGGTCATGTGCGGGCGTGCCGCACCCATAATGCAATGCACGACCCCCCCCCAGTGCGCATGTGTGCACTACAGGCGTTCCCCCCATTTTTACATGCTTTTTTTGCCCTCCCCAGGCTCCAAAGGCTTTATAGGAGCCTGGGGGGGCAAAAACAGCCTCCCCCGCCCCCCCCAGACGCCCTCCAGAGGCGTCAGGGAAGCCTCCGGACAGTCCCTGAAGCCTTCGGAGCGGAGGATTGTTTTGAGCGCTCCGAAGGCTTCAGGGACTGTCCGGAGGCTTCCCTGACGCCTCTGGAGGGTGTTCGGGAGGGCTGTTTTCGCCCTCCCCAGGCTCCTATAAAGCCTTTGGAGCCTGGGGAGGGCGAAAAATGGCTTTAAAAAGGGTGAACTCGCGTGCCCTGACAAATGGCTCCGCGTGCCATAGGTTCGCCATTATTGTTCTAGGAGATGGGTAGGTGCTAAGTTTCTACACCCCTGATTCTGTGATAAGACAACTCCCTGTGTAAAATTGCAGAGGTCAGAAAGCCAAGCAAACCCCCCCAAACACTCCAACCCACAACGTTTTCCTGGTACATGGCAGTCTTTTTGTCGAGTTGCACATTTGCTGGACTTTGGCACAAACCTTTCTTGGCACACTGTTCTCTCTCTCTCTCTCTCTCTCTCTCTCTCTCTTGTTTTTTCTTTCTCTCTTCCTCCCTCCCTTTCTCCTGTATGGTCTGAAGCAAACATTTCAGGTACCTCTTTAAATCAAACCAATGGCCCTCATCAAGAGTCCCTCTTTTTTTGTGTGCGTGTGTGTGGATTTGAACCGGTGCCCAATCCTGACTGCTGCAAAGAAGCTGGTGCACCGTAATTAGATTTTGTCCTTCGCCTGCTGCAGTTCCCAGACCGAGTTCGGCTCTGATCAATCTACTCTATACGGTGGGCTGTTGGGGGGGCTCAGACTGAAGGCTTTTTCAGGCTCAGGCCTCAACATGCATATTTTCCAGGAAGACAAATCAAGGCAGGGAAATCATGTGATTTCATTGTAGGAAGTTAGCACCCACCCTTCTCCTAGAAAAAAATGAAATATTTTAGGAACTATTTTAAAATACAGAAGGATCTTGACAAAGCCAACATGGGCTTGTCAAAAACAGATCATGCCAGACTAATCTTATTGCATTCTTTGATAATGTGACAAAATTAGTGGGCCAGAGGAATGCCGTCGATATAGTTTACTTGGACTTCAGTAAGGCTTTTGATAAGGTAGACCATAACCTACTACTAGATAAAGTAGAAGAATGTGGGTTAGACAGCATCACCACCAGATGGATTCGTAACTGGCTGACCAACCGCACTCAACGTGTAGTCCTCAATGGAACTGCATCTACATGGAGGGAAGTATGCAGTGGAGTACCCCAAGGCTCTGTTTTAGGCCCAGTACTCTTCAACATCTTCATCAATGATTTGGATGAGGGAATAAATGGGGAACTCATCAAATTTGCAGATGACACCAAGCTGGCAGGAATAGCCAACACTCCAGAAGATAGGCTAAAAATACAGAAGGATCTTGACAAACTTGAACATTGGGCACTATCTAATAAAATGAAATTCAATGGTCAAAAGAGTCAGGTTCTACATTTAGGCAACAAAAACGAAATGCACAGGTACAGTATAGGTGGTGCTCATAGTATAACTGTGAAAGGGATCTTGGAGTCCTAGTGGACAACCATTTAAATAGGAGCCAGCAGTGTGCAGCAGCTGCCAAAAAAGCCAACACAGTTCTAGGCTGCATCAACAGAGGGATAGAATCAAGATCACGTGAAGTGTTAATACCACTTTATAATGCCTTGGTAAGGCCACACTTGGAATATTTGCATTCAATTTTGGTCACCACGATGTAGAAAAGATGCGGAGACTCTAGAAAGAATGCAGAGAAGAGCAACAAAGATGATTAGGGGACTGGAGACTAAAACATATGAAGAACGGTTGCATATGAAGAATGTTCAACCTGGGAGAAACAGATCTGCATTCCTGCCTCAGGTCCAGCTTAACACATCCGTTCATAAAATGAATCTCCAAGGAACCTAGAAGAGATTTGACAACCATTTGTCCGAAATAGTATAGGATTTCCTGCTTGAGCTGGTGGTTGGACTAGAAGACCCAACTAGAATAGAATAGAATAAACAGAATTGAAAGGGACCTTGAAGGTCATCTAGTCCAATCCCCTACTTAGGCAAGAAACTCCAAAATCTTCTTTAAAACTTCCTTGTTGGAGCATTCAGAACTTCTGGAGGCAAGTTGTTCTACTGGTTAAATTGTTCTATTAGGAAATTTCTCCTGAGTTCTAAATTGCTTCTCTCCTTGATTAGTTTCCACCCATTGCTTCTTGTTCTACCCTCAGGTGCCTTGGAGAATAGCTTGACTCTCTCTTCTTTGTGGCAACCCCTGAGATATTGGAACACTGCTATCATGTCTCCCCTGGTCCTTCTTTCTCTTAAGCTAAACATACCCAGTTTCTGCAACCGTTCTTCATATGTTTTAGTCTCCAGTCCCCTAATCCTCTTTGTTGCTCTTCTCTGCACTCTTTCTAGAGTCTCAGCATCTTTTTTACATCGTGGCGACCAGAACTGAATGCAGGATTCCAAGTGTGGCCTTACCAAGGCCTTATAAAGTAGTATTAACCCTTCACGTGATCTTGATTCTATCCCTCTGTTGATGCAGCCTAGAACTGTGTTGGTTTTTTTGGCAGCTGCTGCACACGGCTGGCTCCTATTTAAATGGTTGTCCACTAGGACTCCAAGATCCCTCTCACAGTTACTACTATTGAGCCAGGTACCACCTATACTGTACCTGTGCATTTCGTTGTTGTTGCCTAAATGTAGAACCTTCCTCTTTTCACCATTGAATTTCATAGTCCTCCAAGGTCCCTTCCATTATTCTGTTATCCTTGGGGCTTCTTCCCAAAGAGCACTCCATGTTTGTAACTTCTCTCCTTTCTTCCTTCAAGGAGATTGGGGAGCAGCTGCCAAGGGAGATCTTTTTCAGAAATGTTTGGTCTCCATGGACACCGGAAAAATACGTTTCTCTGAGTTTCCAGTTACTGTTCAACAGCAATAAAGATAGCTGGGGCAGCAGTGATGATTCCCTCAGTAAGGAGAGGACAAAACTTCATGCCGTTGGTTGAATTGGCATCTCTCTTCTTAATAGATGTGGTTGTTTCATCTTCGTTCTATGGAAATGACATCTCAAAGAATCCATCATGTCTTGGTTTCTTCCTTTAAACTCAGGCATGGACCGTCTCTGGTGTAACTAATCCAATGTTTTCTCCTAAATTATTGTCGCATCTCTAGAAGCTCAAAGCTGGCATTCGTAGCTTTCTAAACAAATGGAGAACTCAGCTCCATCCCACCAGATCTTTCCCTTAAAGGAGAATGTTTGTAGCTCAAAGTTGAACTGAGGGGTCCTTGGTGCTCTCTGAGCTTGATGGTTTTCTTGCAGACTTCTCATGACCCAGCTAGGTAACATCATCAGTGCTAGAAGGGGGTGTGATTTGTGGAGAGGAGGAGGAGGACTATGGGGTATTTGGTGCTCGCTGGTTGTTTTCTTGCAGACATTTCATTACCCATACAAGGTAACATCGTCAGTGCAGTTAGTTAGATGGTAAAATGGATAGATAGATAGATAGATAGATAGATAAATAGATAGATAGATGATAGATAGATAGATAGATAGATAGATAGATAGATAGATAGATAGGAGAGAGATGACAGGTAGATTTTAGATAGATGAAAGATACTTGATCGAGTGATAATAGAGTATAGATAGCTAGATTAAAAAGATGGATGGATAGATAGATAGATAGATAGATAGATAGATAGATAGATAGATAGATAGATAGATGAGAGATGACAGGTAGATTATAGATAGATGAAAGATACTTGATAGAGTGAGAATAGAGTATAGATAGCTAGATTAAAAAGATAGATAGATAGATAGATAGATAGATAGATAGATAGATAGATGATAGATGGATGGATGGATGGATGGATGGATGGATGGATGG
>JAKRSK010010972.1:90000-167500 GCA_029891615.1 Natrix natrix natrix
ACCAAAGAGGAGAAAAGAGACAGAAGGGAAAATAGAAGCAGCAGAGGCCAAAGTAAACCAAAATATGGACGGAGGGAGGGAAGGAGCAAGGAAGGTGGAGGGGAGGAGGGAGAAGGAGGGAGGGTATGGGAAAAGGGAGGGAGGGAGGCAGGGAGGAAGGAAGGAGGGAGGGAAGGAGGGAGAATGGGAGGGAGGAAAGGAGGGGAGGAGAAAGGGAGGGAGGATGGAAGAAGGGAGGGAAGGGAGGGGAGGAGAAAGGAAGGAAGAAAAGGAGATACGGAGGGAGGGAGGGAGGAAGGAAGAGGAGGGGAGGAGGGAGAGACGGAGGGAAGGAGGGAGGGAGGGAAGGAGGAAGGAAGGAAGGAAAAGGGGGAGGGAAAGGGAGGAAGAGTATGGGAAAAGGAAGAGAGGGAGGGAGGAAGGAAGGAGGGAGGGAGAGTGGGAAGGAGGAAAGAAGGAGGGGAGGAGGGAGGAAGGAAGGAAGGAAGGAAGGGGGGAGGGTTTTTATTTTATTTTGCGTTTTATTCCTACGTTACAATACAATACAATACAATACAATACAATACAATACAATACAATACAATACAATACAATACAATACAATACAATACAATACAATACAATACAATACAATAGCAGAGTTGGAAGGGACCTTGGAGGTCTTCTAGTCCAACCCCCTGCCTAGACAGGAAACCCTATACAGTTTCAGACAAATGGCTATCCAACATCTTCTTAAAGACTTCCAGTGTTGGGGCATTCACAACTTCTGGAGGCAACTTCTGTTCCACTGATTAATTGTTCTCACTGTCAGGAAATTTCTCCTCAGTTCTAAGTTGCTTCTCTCCTTGATTAGTTTCCACCCATTGCTTCTTGTTCTACCCTCAGAGGCCTTGGAGAATAGTTTGACTCCCTCTTCTTTGGGGCAACCCCTGAGATATTGGAACACTGCTATCATGTCTCCCCTAGTCCTTCTTTCTCTTAAGCTAAACATACCCAGTTCCTGCAACCGTTCTTCCTATGTTTTAGCCTCCAGTCCCCTAATCATCTTTGTTGCTCTTCTCTTCACTCTTTCTAGAGTCTCCACATCTTTTCTACATCGTGGTGACCAAAACTGAATGCAAATATTCCAAGTGTGGCCTTACCAAGGCCTTATAAAGTGGTATTAACCCTTCATGTGATCTTGATTCTCTCCCTCTGTTGAGGCAGCCTAGAACTGTGTTGGCTTTTTTGGCAGCTGCTGCACACTGCTGGCTCATATTTAAATGATTGTCCACTAGGATAATGTTGTTTTTCTTTCCTTTTGTTGGTCTTATTTTGATTTCCCTTGTTACGTATTATTATTCCCTTATTATTGCCTTTTTTGTTTGTTTATTGACAATCGGTGTCCTGGTGGATCATCATTGCAGAGATATTTCCTTATAAAGAAACCGAATGACCACAGGTGGGCAAATGAGCAGTAGCTGCAGGAGAGATTTCTGACTACCTGCTGGCTTCCCCATTACGTTTCTATGTGAGAATCAGGGCAAGATGCACTGGAAACTTTCCTTCCTTCCCATTCCCTTCCCTTCCCTCCCCCTCCATCCCTTCCTTTCTCCCCTCCTCTCCCCTCCTTTCTCATCCCCTTCCCTTCTACCCTCTCCTACTGTCCCCTCCCTCCACCTTCCTCTTTCCCTCCCCTCCCTTCCCCTCCCCTTCCCTTTTCCTTCCTTTCTTCCCTCTCCTACTATCCCCTTCCCTTTTCCCTCTCTTCCCCTCCCTTTCCCTGTCCCTTCCCCTCTCTTCTCTCCCCTTTCTCTTTCCTTTTCCTTCATGCCTGGTGGGAGAGAAAGTGAGGGATTGCAAGATTGACTGGGAAACTGTCACGGAACATTGAAAACGAAGATCACATGACCAGAACAGCAGCAGTGAAGCAGCCACAACTTCCCCTCGTGTTATTCCTTTAGGAGTCAGGGGTTGTGGATTTGGGGAGCATTCTTTAAGCTAGCCCATTCGTGATCCCTTGGTATCAAAAATGGTTGCCTTATGATGCAGCGTTTCGTAAAGGTCACAACAACAAGAGTTTTAGAAGCTTATAGATTACTTCTATCTCACGGCCCATAAATTACTCGAAGCCGATTCCAAATGGCATATTGCTCCCTTCCGCACCAAGCAGACGGAGAGCAAACAGTCAACACAGCCGTAAAAGCAACGCAGTCCAGCAATTCCATATCAGAAAATACAGGTAGTCCTTGACTTGCAACAGTTCGTTTAATGACTGTTCGATGTTACAGCAGCACTGAGAATAAATGACTTAGAAACCTTTTTCACACTTACGACTGTTGCAGCATCCCCCAGTGGTGGGATTCAAGTCATTTAACAGCTGGTTCTTCCTAATGACCGGCTGGGTGGGCGTGGCTGCGGAGAGTCATGTGACTGAGTGGGCGTGGCCTACTCAACATCACACATGGCAAGGTTCCCGCTGCTTCGGGCTTGGAGTTGTAAGCTGCGGTCGGGAAGCGCTGCGGCCGGATCTGATTCTCCCACGCCTCAACTCTTGCTGTGTCTCTCGCTTGCCTAGCAAACCTTGAGACTCAGGGTTTTTTTAAAAAGATTTTTGCAGCAGAAAATGACTTATTTTCGTAAACAACTTAGACGAGGGAATAGAAGGGGAACTTACCAAATGTGTAGACGATACTAAACTGGCAGGAATAGCCAACACCCTAGAAGATAGGCTCAAGATCAAGGTGGATCTTGACAGACTTGAACCCTGGGCCCTATCTAACAAAATGGAATTCAGTGTAGAGAAAAGTAAAGTCTTACACTTAGGCAAGAAAAACCAAAAGGACCCATGCAGACTGGGTGAAACCAGGATTAATAGCAGCAACCGTGAGAGGGATCTCGGAGTCTTAGTGGACAACCAGTTAAATATGAGACAGCTGTGTGTGGCAGCAGCCAAAAAAGTCAATGCAATCCTAAATTGCATTAACAGAGGGATACAATCAAGATAAATACCACTCTATAAAGCCTTAGTAAGACCATACCTAGAGTACTGCATCCAGTTTTGGTCACCACATTATAAAAAAGATGTTGAGACTCTAGAAAAAGTGCAGAGAAGAGCAACCAGGATGATGAGGGGACTGGAGACTAAAACACATGAAGAACGGTTGCAGGAACTGGGCATGGCTAGTCTAGTGAAGAGAAGGACCAGGGGAGAGGGGGTCAAGCTATTATTTTCCAAAGCACCTGAAGGCCAGACAAGGAATAATGGATGGAAACTGGTCAAGGAGAGATTCAACCTAGAAATAAGGAGACATTTTCTGACAGTGAGAGAAATCCACCAATAGAACAGAAGTTGCCTTTGGAGGTTGTGGGAACTTCATCACTAGAAGCTTTCAAGAAGAGACTGGTTGTGTCATGAATGTTTGGGATCGGGGGGGGTTCGGACGGAATCGGAGGATGGGGTGGGTAGTGTGGTAAGTGTTGTGAAAGGAATTAGCGGGGGTTGAGTGAGAGTGAGAGTGTATGGATGAATGTGAATGAATGCATGAATGAGTGAATGACATGAGTTGAGTGAGATGAGCGAGGAGAGAGAGGACGAGAGAGAGAGAAGATGAGTGAGTGAGTGAGTGAGTGAGTGCGTGATCGTGAGTGAGTGAGTGGAATGAATGCTGAATGCATGATGAATGAGCTAGTGAGTGCGTGAGTGAGTGAGGAGTGAGTGAGTGAGTGAGTGATGGTGAGTGAGTGAGTGAGGTGAGAGTGAGTGACGTGCGTGATGAGTGAGTGCAGTGACGTGAGTGAGTGAGTGAGTGAGTGAGATGAGTGAGTGTGCGTGATGGTGAATAAATAACATACAATAAATGCAGGAGCGAGAGCGTGCGTGATCTGAGTGAGTGTCGAGTGAGTGAGTGCAGCTGAGTCTGATGTTCGTGCGTGACGTGACGTGCGTTGCGTGACGTGATGCTAGATGCAGTGCGTGCATTGTGATGATAGAGTGAGTGCGTCGATGCATGCGTGGAGTGATGCTGAGTGAGTGCGCATGCGTGATTAGTGCGTAGCTTGCTAAATCCACCCACCTCACTGCTAGTGCTATGCGTAGTAGGTATTATCATCTATCTATCTATCTATCTATCTATCTATCTATCTATCATCTACCTATCATCTATCTATCTCATCTATCTATATCTCATTATCCACCCACCCACCCACCCACCCATATATCTATCTATCTATCTATCTATCTATCTATCTATCTATCTATCTATCTATCTATCATCTATCTATCTATCTATCTATCTATCTATCTATCTATCTATCTATATCTATCTAATCTATCATCATCTATTATCTACAGTATATTTGAATGTATGAAATGTCATCATGTATCGCCCCTCCCTTTGATTGGGCTGCCTATATTTTATTTTCTCAAGAAAATAGAAAGAAAAGCTTAAAATATACCTGGGATGGGAGGGGAGAGGGCTGGGGCAGTCATTACATAAGCCTTAAAAAAAGAAGAAAAAAAAAAGGAAAACTGTTGCTAACGAATTTTCTCTCCCTCGCTTGATCTCTGGCTGCTGGTGCTGTTCTCCGTTACGGCATGTGCCATTCCTCTGAAGTGAAAACAGCTTTTCCCATGGTGGGAAACATTGCCGCACGAAGGAGACAGCAGATGGGGACTTAATAACCATAGAAACGTGTTCCTTATTACCTCCAGTTCGCTCTTTCTTCCCCCTTCTCTGGAAGAGAGGCGGGGGTATTTTTGCCTTCTAAATTTCACCTAGCATACTAAAAAGCAGAGATATCATCACCCTGCCAACAAAAGTGTGTATAGTCACGGCTCTGGTTTTCCCAGTTGCAATGGATGGCTGTGAAGGTTGGACCATAAGGAAGGCTGAGTGCCAAAGAATGGAGGCCTTTGGACTCTGGTGCTGGAGAAGACTCCTGCAAGTCCCTTGGACTGCAAGGCCATCCAACCGGTCAGTCCTAGAGGAGATCCACCCTGACTGCTCTTTAGAAGGTCCTAAATCCTGAAGAGGAAACTCAAATGCTTTGGTCTCCTAATGAGAAGGAAGGACTCCCTGGAGAAGAGCCTCATGCTGGGAAAGATGGAGGGCAAAAGGAGAAGGGGGCGGCAGAGAAGGAGGTGGCTGGATGGAGTCACTGAACTGTCGGCGTGAGTTTAAATGGACTCCAGAGGATGGTAGAGGACAGGAAGGCCTGGAGGAACGTTGTCCATGGGGTCGCGATGGGTCGGATGTGACTTTGCAACAAACAACAAGAAAATTCACCTACAAATGGAAATTTTGAAGGACAGTTTGCTCTTTCAGGAAGTCCTCGACTTATGACCACAACGGAGCCTGACATTTCGGTTGCTAAGTAAGACCATTGGTGTGAAGTGAGTTTTCCCCAGTGTACGGCCTTTCCTGCCACCGTTGATTAATTGAATCACTGCAAGCTAGTGACACAGTTGTTAAGCTAATGTGGTTTCCCCCAGTGAAGCAAATTCCCCTTTTATTCATTGACTGTGAATTCTTCTCATTCACATCCAGCAAAGTCTTTCAAGGGAGGATTTACAGTCGCAGACCTTCTCTGGCTTGGAGAGCTGCCAGGCCGATATCTGCAAAACTTGGCAAGGAGCCTCGGAGAGTCACGAACCAATTAAGCGAACTAATTGTCTCCTGCAAACTCCACTCCCCTTTCACTCCTCTTTTATTCCCTATGGGAGGGCCATTCACCGTCCACCTGTGGCCTTACTCCCAAGTCAACCCCTGTTCTTTAGCTGTTCCCTTCGTCTGGCAACTCTGCGCATGCGCACACTGGGAACAGGCTCCAGCTGTTCTTCTGCCCCACTGATGTCTGACTCCGAAGGCAGCTGATAACTGTCAGACGGCTGTGGCCCCCTCTCTGCCTCCGACACAGAGCCCTCATCAGAGCCTTCCCCAGACTCCAGGACCATCCCAGGTTCCTCCCCAACCTCCTCACTGTCTGAATCAGTTTTCATCTCCGCTGACCGCTGGCAGGCCACAACGCACATTTTGATTATCTGACTGTGGGGATGCCGGAATGGTGGTAAGCCGAGAACTGGACCTCAGTCACCTTTTTCAGTAGCTCCGAAGGTCGCTAAATGAACAGTCGTAAGTCAAGGAGTACCTACAGTATACTGCAGAGGCTCCCTCCTTTTCAATTACAATTGTCAACTCACACTAAACTCAATCCTAAAGATATTTTTTCCTCTCAAACATTATCTATATATGAGCTATTTTTATATGCTGCTTAGTTTTTTTTTTCCATAGGCACAAGCCAGAGATCAGCCTCAGAAAAAGACCATAATTGGCTGCTAAAACAAGGTCATGGCACACACTTGAAAGTAAATCAGGAAAACTGTAATTGTGGGGGGGTCTGTCTGGCAAGAACCAAGAATGCTTATCCACAGGAAATATGCATGTGTAAAGCTTGTAGCAAATATGGGTAGTTACTTACAGACCTCAGCTAAAAGTTAGGGATGGCCGGCTGCAAATGAAATGTGCATTAGATGACTCCTGGGGCATTCATTAGCCAAGGCTTAGGAATAAGGACGGCTAGAGACCAATAGAACAAATTGTAGAATTATTACTGTTTATCAGATGATATTTCTTGTTATCTCACCTTGTCCCGCCTTCTCCTTTAGTGAAAGGAATTCTGGGAGTTGAAGTCCACATGTCATCAAAGGACCATCGTTTCCCCACCCCTGTTGTAAGAAAATCCAAACTACAAAAACACAAGAAGACTAGATGCTGTCATTCACTGCTGGACGCAAGGCAGGAGTTTACCAAGACAAGAAATTGTTGTAGACCAACAATCCCGTTGCTCACCTGGTCACAAATAATTGGAAGTGACAATAAATAATGAGCCGGGAGTCAGAATTATTAAACTTTGCGGAACTTACTTCAGAGTTAGCAGAAGCGGGATGTAGAGAAGAGATCAATTAACGGTGCCTTATTTTATAGGCAATTAATTTTCATCAATAGTCACCCACTCTATTCAAATTCATCTAATTACGGTCTTTTTCTGAGGCTGATCTCTGGCTTGTGCCTATGGGGAAAAAAAACTAAGCAGCATATGAAAATAGCTCATATATAGATAATGTTTGAGAGGAAAAAATATCTTTAGAATTGAGTTTAGTGTGAGTTGACAATTGCAGTTGAAAAGGAGAGAGGCTCTGCGGTATAGGTACTCCTTGACTTACGGACGTTCATTTAGTGACCTTCAGAGCTACTGAAAAAGGTGACTAAGGTCCGGTTCTCAACTTACAACCATTCCGGCATCCCCACAGTCAGATAATTAAAATGTGCGTTGTGGCCTGCCAGCGGAGCTGGAAACAGATTCATACAGTGAGGAGGTTGGGGAGGAACCTGGGATGGTCCTGGAGTCTGGAGAAGGCTCTGATGAGAGCTCTGTGTCGGAGGCAGAGAGGGGGCCAGGGCCGTCTGACAGTTATCAGCTGCCTTCAGAGTCAGACATCAGTGAGGCAGAAGAACAGCTGGAGCCGGTTCCCAGTGTGCGCATGCGCAGAGTGGCCAGACAAAGGGAACAGCTAAAGAGCAGGGGTCGACTTGGGAGTAAGGCCACAGGTGGACGATGAATGGCTCCCTCCTAGAGGAAATAAAAGAGGAGCGAAAGGGGAGTGGAGTTTGCAGGAGACAATTAGTTCGCTTAATTGGTTCGTGACTCTCCGAGACTCCTTGCCAAGTTTTGCAGATATCGGCCTGGCAGCTCTCCAAGCCAGAGAAGGTCTGTGACTGTAAATCCTCCCCTGAAAGACTTTGCTGGATGTGAATGAGAAGAATTCACAGTCAATGAATAAAAGGGTTTTTTGTCAGGACAAGGAATTTGCTTCAGTGGGGGAAACCACATTAGCTTAACAAGTGTCACTAGCTTGCAGATTCAATTAACAACGGTGGCAGGAAAGGCCGTACACTGGGGAAAACTCACTTCACACCAATGGTCTTACTTAGCAACCGAAATGTCAGGCTCCGTTGTGGTCATAAGTCGAGGACTTCCTGAAAGAGCAAACTGTCCTTCAAAATTTCCATTTGTAGGTGAAATTTGTTGTTGTTAATTGTGAAGTCACGTCCGACCCATCGCAACCCCATGGACAATGTTCCTCCAGGCCTTCCTGTCCTCTACCATCCTTTGGAAACCGTCCCGCAGAGACGGTGAACAGGAAGAATACGTCTTGCTGATCTCAGGGACATTGCAAAGTCCCTGATCGATCCAAGAGAAGTTCTTCAAGCCGGCAACAAAAAAATCCAGCCATTAAGTTGATGGAGTCGAGGCGGCTCCAGAACGGAAGGATACGGAAAGAGAAAGTGTTTCCAGCTGGTGAGGAATTTTTACCGTTTTAATAAAGTGCCTATAAAAAACGTAAAACTAATTTAAATTGGAGAACAGAATAAATAAGCAGCGGAATTAAGTTTGGAATGGTTTTGGACAGTGGGTTATCTTACTTTTTAAATGCTATCTTCATGGATGGAATTTATGCAAGCCTTTTAAAATGAATGGATTAAGTTTTCTTCTATTTTTTTTCTTTTATTATTCTTTGTAACCTATGGACTAAAATTCTCCTCTTTCATTACTGTGGGTGTTCTTCTAACTCATTCAAGAATCCAATAACACTGCTACTCAGAGGCTGGAGGTTTGTGTATTGGAAACGAAACACTCTTACTTTTCTTACTGATTATCCTGGCTTGGCACTCCAAGGTCTCACTGCTTGTTTATAGAGAGTGATAAGAAGAAATGCATACAGATGTCCCTTTGAAGTATATCTTTAACCAGAGAAAGGTGAAAATAAAACGTTATTGTGAATCTATGCTTAATCTTGTTAAAACCTTCCAAAGTAGAGCAGCAGTGTTTGTTAGCTGGAGATAATGGCACAATTTCAACAGCAGAAAGAAATTTTAAGTCTGCAAAAGATATTCTCAGAAATACAGAAATTATCAAACACATGAGAGGATAGAGAAGAAGTTGGAAGACTTAGAGTATTTAACAGTAAAATATGATGAAGAAGTTGGAGAGGTTTATCAAATGGAAAAAGTGGTGGTTAAAATCCTAAAAATCAAAGAAGAAAATGAATATAAAGAAATTAAAATTGCTGATATTTATGGTGATTGGTTTGTCTCTGAAAATGGAAAGAGTGGAATACTGAAAGAGGAATTAAATGGAGTGGAAATCTACCCCAGATGGCAAGACACAGAAGAAGAAAAAACAAAAGAATTTATGGATTTAAAGAGAGAAATTTTATTAGCAATATCATGGATAACACTACCGACAATCAAAGATAAGCTGATTAAGGAAACAGAAGAAGGGCATCGAAATTACATGAGAGATTTTACAAGCAAGGAGTTGCTAAGAGGAGTCCATACGAAGTTGATTAAGGAGATGATTAGAGGACTGACACCACAAATGGCAGAAGATATGAGACTGTTTTGCTACTGGAAAGATACAGGTTGATAGATGGAAGAGCATAATTTAAAACTAGTTAAACTTAGTGAAATTTAGTGATAATCGATATAGTTAAATAAATAATTGATAATGATAATAATGTATACAATGTGTAGTGTTATGATAAGTAATAATTGGGTATGAAGATTGAATGGTATCCATGAAAGGAAGATTAGAAATCCTTTTGGATTATATTTAAAGGTTAATGAAAAAGAACTAAGTTAGATACAGTTAAGCCTTGATTATTACGTGGGAAATGTTATGATACAGGATATAGTTAAATAAAGGAGGGATAATGATAACAACGTATATATATGTATGGGTACAACATAAGGAAACTGGATGTAAATTGTAAACAGTGATTTGGAAGGGAGGATTAGAAAATTTTGTTACTAAATATTATAGATGTTTAGCTAGAATAGGACGTAAGGCTTCAGTGTTATTGGAGGATTTTAGAAATAGCAAATGAAATGCCACTATGTGGTTATGTATTAAATCTTGGTATATTTTATGATGAAGGACATTTAAACAATTATAGTCAAATGAAAATGGAGGTAGGATGACGGTAACATGTATAAATATCTGAGTTAAAATACTTGAGTTCATATGAATTATGTTTGTTGACTGTGGAAGAGATACACGAAAGCCTTTTTGTAACCAACCAATACACTTTCTACAGTATGTAAAGAAGGATGTGTTGTGTTTGTTTTGAAAATTAAAAAAATATATATATATAAAAAAAATACTTGGCAAGGAGTCTCTGAGAGCCACGAACACATCTTCACACTAATTAAGCGAACTAATTGTCTCCTGCAAACTCCACTCCCCTTTCGCTCCTCTTTTATTTCCTCTGGGAGGGGCCATTCATCGTCCATCTGTGGCCTTACTCCCAAGTCGACCCCTGTTCTTTAGCTGTTCCCTTCGTCTGGCCACTCTGCGCATGGGCACACTAGGAACAGGCTCCAGCTGTTCTTCTGCCTCACTGTTGTCTGACTCCGAAGGCAGCTGATAACTGTCAGATGGCTCTGGCCCCCTCTCTGCTTCCGACACAGAGCCCTCATCAGAGCCTTCCCCAGACTCCAGGACTGGCCCAGGTTCCTCCCCAACCTCCTCAGTGTTTGACTCCGCCACCAGTTCCTCTGGCCGCTGGTGGGCCACAACATCACGGCCCAGTTGCAAACCCCTCATGGCCCACTATGGGTCACGGCCGTCAGGCTGCGAACCCCTGAGCTAAAATAACCGAATCCTGGGGTTTCTCATCCCTTTCTCTTAAAAACAATGAGAACCAAGGTGAAGCAATTGTCAGATTATTTTCCCTCACACTTTCCTGTTTTCCCAAACTACTCATGCTCTGTAAACAGTGGCTGTGTGTACCTTCTCCAGGGTCACTTATCGGCTCCTCTCCATAAATGGGTCAGTCTTCCCTACATAGACAGATAAACACTTGGAAAGTCGGTCAGAGAGACAGTATGGTGTACTGGTTAAGGTGCTGACCTAGAAATCAGGAAAACGTGAGTTCTACTCCTGCTTCAGTTCTGAAGTGCTGGGTGATTTTCTTTGGGCCACTCACCAGGAGATGGGGAGTTCTAGTTCTACCTTAGGCATGAAAGCTATCTGATTGGCATTGGGCCACTCACCAGGAGATGGGGAGTTCTAGTTCTACCTTGGGCATGAAAGCTAGCCGATTGGTGTTGGGCTACTCACCGGGAGATGGGGAGTTCTAGTTCTACCTTGGGCATGAAAGCTAGCCGATTGGCATTGGGCCACTCACCAGGAGATGGAGAGTTCTAGTTCTACCTTGGACATGAAAGCTAGCCGATTGGCATTGGGCCACTCACCAGGAGATGGGGAGTTCTAGTTCTACCTTGGGCATGAAAGCTAGCTGATTGGCATTGGGCCAATCACCAGGAGATGGGGAGTTCTAGTTCTACCTTGGGCATGAAAGCTAGCTGATTGGCATTGGGCCACTCACCAGGAGATGGGGAGTTCTAGTTCTACCTTGGGCATGAAAGCTAGCTGATTGGCATTGGGCCACTCACCAGGAGATGGGGAGTTCTAGTTCTACCTTGGGCATGAAAGCTAGCTGATTGGCATTGGGCCACTCACCAGGAGATGGGGAGTTCTAGTTCTACCTTGGGCATGAAAGCTAGCTGATTGGCATTGGGCCACTCACCAGGAGATGGGGAGTTCTAGTTCTACCTTGGGCATGAAAGCTAACTGATTGGCATTGGGCCACTCACCAGGAGATGGGGAGTTCTAGTTCTACCTTGGGCATGAAAGCTAGCTGATTGGCATTGGGCCACTCACCAGGAGATGGGGAGTTCTAGTTCTACCTTGGGCATGAAAGCTAGCTGATTGGCATTGGGCCAATCACCAGGAGATGGGGAGTTCTAGTTCTACCTTGGGCATGAAAGCTAGCTGATTGGCATTGGCCACTCACCAGGAGATGCGAGTTCTAGTTCTACCTGGCATGAAAGCTAGCTGATTGGCATTGGGCCACTCACCAGGAGATGGGGAGTTCTAGTTCTACCTTGGGCATGAAAGTTAACTGATTGGCATTGGGCCACTCACCAGGAGATGGGGAGTTCTAGTTCTACCTTGGGCATGAAAGCTAACTGATTGGCATTGGGCCACTCACCAGGAGATGGGGAGTTCTAGTTCTACCTTGGGCATGAAAGCTAGCTGATTGGCATTGGGCCAATCACCAGGAGATGGGGAGTTCTAGTTCTACCTTGGGCATGAAAGCTAGCTGATTGGCATTGGGCCACTCACCAGGAGATGGGGAGTTCTAGTTCTACCTTGGCATGAAAGCTAGCTGATTGGCATTGGGCCACTCACCAGGAGATGGGGAGTTCTAGTTCTACCTTGGGCATGAAAGTTAACTGATTGGCATTGGGCCACTCACCAGGAGATGGGGAGTTCTAGTTCTACCTTGGGCATGAAAGCTATCTGATTGGCATTGGGCCACTCACCAGGAGATGGGGAGTTCTAGTTCTACCTTGGCATGAAAGCTAGCTGATTGGCATTGGGCCAATCACCAGGAGATGGGGAGTTCTAGTTCTACCTTGGGCATGAAAGCTAGCTGATTGGCATTGGGCCACTCACCAGGAGATGCAGAGTTCTAGTTCTACCTTGGACATGAAAGCTAGCTGATTGGCATTGGGCCACTCACCAGGAGATGGGGAGTTCTAGTTCTACCTTGGGCATGAAAGTTAACTGATTGGCATTGGGCCACTCACCAGGAGATGGGGAGTTCTAGTTCTACCTTGGGCATGAAAGCTATCTGATTGGCATTGGGCCACTCACCAGGAGATGCAGAGTTCTAGTTCTACCTTGGCATGAAAGCTAGCTGATTGGCATTGGGCCACTCACCAGGAGATGGGGAGTTCTAGTTCTACCTTGGGCATGAAAGCTAACTGATTGGCATTGGGCCACTCACCAGGAGATGGGGAGTTCTAGTTCTACCTTGGGCATGAAAGCTAACTGATTGGCATTGGGCCACTCACCAGGAGATGGGGAGTTCTAGTTCTACCTTGGGCATGAAAGCTAACTGATTGGCATTGGGCCACTCACCAGGAGATGGGGAGTTCTAGTTCTACCTTGGGCATGAAAGCTAACTGATTGGCATTGGGCCAATCACCAGGAGATGGGGAGTTCTAGTTCTACCTTGGGCATGAAAGCTAGCTGATTGGCATTGGGCCACTCACCAGGAGATGGGGAGTTCTAGTTCTACCTTGGGCATGAAAGCTAACTGATTGGCATTGGGCCACTCACCAGGAGATGGGGAGTTCTAGTTCTACCTTGGGCATGAAAGCTAACTGATTGGCATTGGGCCACTCACCAGGAGATGGGGAGTTCTAGTTCTACCTTGGACATGAAAGCTAACTGATTGGCATTGGGCCACTCACCAGGAGATGGGGAGTTCTAGTTCTACCTTGGGCATGAAAGTTAACTGATTGGCATTGGGCCACTCACCAGGAGATGGGGAGTTCTAGTTCTACCTTGGGCATGAAAGCTAACTGATTGGCATTGGGCCACTCACCAGGAGATGGGGAGTTCTAGTTCTACCTTGGGCATGAAAGCTAGCTGATTGGCATTGGGCCAATCACCAGGAGATGGGGAGTTCTAGTTCTACCTTGGGCATGAAAGCTAGCTGATTGGCATTGGGCCACTCACCAGGAGATGCGGAGTTCTAGTTCTACCTTGGGCATGAAAGTTAACTGATTGGCATTGGGCCACTCACCAGGAGATGGGGGAGTTCTAGTTCTACCTTGGGCATGAAAGCTAACTGATTGGCATTGGGCCACTCACCAGGAGATGGGGAGTTCTAGTTCTACCTTGGGCATGAAAGCTACCTGATTGGCATTGGGCCACTCACCAGGAGATGGGGAGTTCTAGTTCTACCTTGGGCATGAAAGCTAACTGATTGGTATTGGGCCACTCACCAGGAGATGGGGAGTTCTAGTTCTACCTTGGGCATGAAAGCTAACTGATTGGCATTGGGCCACTCACCAGGAGATGGGGAGTTCTAGTTCTACCTTGGGCATGAAAGCTTAACTGATTGGCATTGGGCCACTCACCAGGAGATGGGGAGTTCTAGTTCTACCTTGGGCATGAAAGCTAACTGATTGGCATTGGGCCACTCACCAGGAGATGGGGAGTTCTAGTTCTACCTTGGGCATGAAAGCTAGCTGATTGGCATTGGGCCACTCACCAGGAGATGGGGAGTTCTAGTTCTACCTTGGGCATGAAAGCTAGCTGATTGGCATTGGGCCACTCACCAGGAGATGGGGAGTTCTAGTTCTACCTTGGGCATGAAAGTTAACTGATTGGCATTGGGCCACTCACCAGGAGATGGGGAGTTCTAGTTCTACCTTGGGCATGAAAGCTAACTGATTGGCATTGGGCCACTCACCAGGAGATGGGGAGTTCTAGTTCTACCTTGGGCATGAAAGTTAACTGATTGGCATTGGGCCACTCACCAGGAGATGGGGAGTTCTAGTTCTACCTTGGGCATGAAAGCTA
The DNA here is from genome assembly GCA_029891615.1 of Natrix natrix natrix. Classification (NCBI taxonomy): domain Eukaryota; kingdom Metazoa; phylum Chordata; class Lepidosauria; order Squamata; family Natricidae; genus Natrix; species Natrix natrix. The sequence continues at coordinate 104,485 of JAKRSK010010972.1, forward strand.
ACTGATTGGCATTGGGCCACTCACCAGGAGATGGGGAGTTCTAGTTCTACCTTGGGCATGAAAGCTAACTGATTGGCATTGGGCCAATCACCAGGAGATGGGGAGTTCTAGTTCTACCTTGGGCATGAAAGCTAACTGATTGGCATTGGGCCACTCACCAGGAGATGGGGAGTTCTAGTTCTACCTTGGGCATGAAAGCTAACTGATTGGCATTGGGCCACTCACCAGGAGATGGGGAGTTCTAGTTCTACCTTGGGCATGAAAGCTAACTGATTGGCATTGGGCCACTCACCAGGAGATGGGGAGTTCTAGTTCTACCTTGGACATGAAAGCTAACTGATTGGCATTGGGCCACTCACCAGGAGATGGGGAGTTCTAGTTCTACCTTGGGCATGAAAGTTAACTGATTGGCATTGGGCCACTCACCAGGAGATGGGGAGTTCTAGTTCTACCTTGGGCATGAAAGCTAACTGATTGGCATTGGGCCACTCACCAGGAGATGGGGAGTTCTAGTTCTACCTTGGGCATGAAAGTTAACTGATTGGCATTGGGCCAATCACCAGGAGATGGGGAGTTCTAGTTCTACCTTGGGCATGAAAGCTAGCTGATTGGCATTGGGCCACTCACCAGGAGATGGGGAGTTCTAGTTCTACCTTGGGCATGAAAGCTAACTGATTGGCATTGGGCCACTCACCAGGAGATGGGGAGTTCTAGTTCTACCTTGGGCATGAAAGCTAACTGATTGGTATTGGGCCACTCACCAGGAGATGGGGAGTTCTAGTTCTACCTTGGGCATGAAAGCTAACTGATTGGCATTGGGCCACTCACCAGGAGATGGGGAGTTCTAGTTCTACCTTGGGCATGAAAGTTAACTGATTGGTATTGGGCCACTCACCAGGAGATGGGGAGTTCTAGTTCTACCTTGGACATGAAAGCTAACTGATTGGCATTGGGCCACTCACCAGGAGATGGGGAGTTCTAGTTCTACCTTGGGCATGAAAGCTAGCTGATTGGCATTGGGCCACTCACCAGGAGATGGGGAGTTCTAGTTCTACCTTGGGCATGAAAGCTAGCTGATTGGCATTGGGCCACTCACCAGGAGATGCAGAGTTCTAGTTCTACCTTGGGCATGAAAGCTAGCTGATTGGCATTGGGCCACTCACCAGGAGATGGGGAGTTCTAGTTCTACCTTGGGCATGAAAGCTAACTGATTGGCATTGGGCCACTCACCAGGAGATGGGGAGTTCTAGTTCTACCTTGGGCATGAAAGTTAACTGATTGGCATTGGGCCAATCTCCAGGAGATGGGGAGTTCTAGTTCTACCTTGGGCATGAAAGCTAGCTGATTGGCATTGGGCCACTCACCAGGAGATGGGGAGTTCTAGTTCTACCTTGGACATGAAAGCTAGCTGATTGGCATTGGGTCACTCACCAGGAGATGGGGAGTTCTAGTTCTACCTTGGGCATGAAAGCTAGCTGATTGGCATTGGGCCACTCACCAGGAGATGGGGAGTTCTAGTTCTACCTTGGGCATGAAAGCTAACTGATTGGCATTGGGCCACTCACCAGGAGATGGGGAGTTCTAGTTCTACCTTGGGCATGAAAGCTAACTGATTGGCATTGGGCCACTCACCAGGAGATGGGGAGTTCTAGTTCTACCTTGGGCATGAAAGCTAGCTGATTGGCATTGGGCCACTCACCAGGAGATGGGGAGTTCTAGTTCTACCTTGGACATGAAAGCTAGCTGATTGGCATTGGGTCACTCACCAGGAGATGGGGAGTTCTAGTTCTACCTTGGGCATGAAAGCTAGCTGATTGGCATTGGGTCACTCACCAGGAGATGGGGAGTTCTAGTTCTACCTTGGGCATGAAAGCTAACTGATTGGCATTGGGTCACTCACCAGGAGATGGGGAGTTCTAGTTCTACCTTGGACATGAAAGCTAGCTGATTGGCATTGGGTCACTCACCAGGAGATGGGGAGTTCTAGTTCTACCTTGGACATGAAAGCTAGCTGATTGGCATTGGGTCACTCACCAGGAGATGGGGAGTTCTAGTTCTACCTTGGGCATGAAAGCTAGCTGATTGGCATTGGGTCACTCACCAGGAGATGGGGAGTTCTAGTTCTACCTTGGGCATGAAAGCTAACTGATTGGCATTGGGCCACTCACCAGGAGATGGGGAGTTCTAGTTCTACCTTGGACATGAAAGCTAGCTGATTGGCATTGGGTCACTCACCAGGAGATGGGGAGTTCTAGTTCTACCTTGGGCATGAAAGCTAGCTGATTGGCATTGGGCCACTCACCAGGAGATGGGGAGTTCTAGTTCTACCTTGGGCATGAAAGCTAACTGATTGGTTGGTGATATAATTTTATAAAGACTTATTGTTACCTAGTAGATAATTATGGATGTAAAGAAACAAGGGTTGTCATAAAAGAAAGAATACTAATGGTAATTTGAACACACAATGCTCAATGAAATACTTAACTATGTTTAATGGATAATTAGTGACTTTATTCTTAATTGTAAAAACCACTGCACAAAAACTTGTAACCAAACGACATGTTTGATGAAATTGGGTTTTTTTTTCTTTTCTCCTCCCTGCTCTTGTTCTGTATGTGTTGTCTTGTCTTCTTTAAAGAAAAATAAAAATTTTTTTTAAAAAAAGCTAACTGATTGGTATTGGGCCACTCACCAGGAGATGGGGAGTTCTAGTTCTACCTTGGGCATGAAAGTTAACTGATTGGCATTGGGCCACTCACCAGGAGATGGGGAGTTCTAGTTCTACCTTGGGCATGAAAGTTAACTGATTGGCATTGGGCCACTCACCAGGAGATGGGGAGTTCTAGTTCTACCTTGGGCATGAAAGCTATCTGATTGGCATTGGGCCAATCACCAGGAGATTGGGCCAATCACCAGGAGATGGGGAGTTCTAGTTGTACCTTGGGCATGAAAGCTAACTGATTGGCATTGGGCCACTCACCAGGAGATGGGGAGTTCTAGTTCTACCTTGGGCATGAAAGTTAACTGATTGGCATTGGGCCACTCACCAGGAGATGGGGAGTTCTAGTTCTACCTTGGGCATGAAAGTTAACTGATTGGCATTGGGTCACTCACCAGGAGATGGGGAGTTCTAGTTCTACCTTGGGCATGAAAGCTAACTGATTGGCATTGGGCCACTCACCAGGAGATGGGGAGTTCTAGTTCTACCTTGGGCATGAAAGCTAACTGATTGGCATTGGGCCACTCACCAGGAGATGGGGAGTTCTAGTTCTACCTTGGGCATGAAAGTTAACTGATTGGCATTGGGCCACTTACCAGGAGATTGGGAATTCTAGTTCTATCTTGGGGAAGAAAGCTAGTTGATTGTCTTTGGGCCAATCACCAGGAGATCATGAGTTCTAGTTCTACCTTGGATATAAAAGCTAACTGATTGGCTTTGGGCCACTCACAAGGAGATAGTGAGTTCTAGTTCTACCTTGGGCATGAAAGCTGGCTGGGTGACTTTGGGCCAATCACCAGGAGATGGGGAGTTCTAGTCCCACCTTAGGCATGAGAACCAGCTGAGGAGACTTCAGACAGTTCAACCTACTTCACAAGGTTCTGGTGGGGGAAACAGGAGGAGGAAAGAGTATTATGTATAATCGCCACCTTGAGATTCTTATGAAGTAATAAAAAAATAACATAAAAATCTAATCCAATAAATAAAGTCAGTGCATGGCTGTTTTGGATAGAAGATAGGTAAGGCTCCATCCAAGAAAATAATCCCCTGAAGCTTTAAAAGGTAGGTTATTTAGGATACCTATTTAGTTATCATTTATTTATTAAACTGGCAACGTGCTATTTGGCCATAATCTTCTCCCAGTGCTTAACGAAAATAAACATACACCAGAGGAATGAAAGCACGGTAAAGAGAAACATCATTAACCAGAATTAGGGCAAAAATCAAAATAAATAAGATGGAGAAGCACCAACGTAAGACACGATGAGATTCATCCAAGTCATCCAAAAAATTCTGGAAGTCCTCCAGTTACAACAGAGTCTGGAAGACAAGAAAGAGGAAGGAGTTGGTGTGTTTTCTGGAAGAAGCTACCCAAAACACTGTTCTGTACATTTCAAGCTTCTAAACCATGTCGGACTTTAGAGATTAAAAACAACACTTTGAATTTCACCCAGAAATCTACTGGAAACATACACATGCCCCATGTTGGCTTGGGGACTTTTGCCAATCACCAGGAGACTGGGAGTTCTAGTTCTGCCATAGGCAAGAAAGCCAGCTGGGTGACTTTGGGCCAATCACCAGGAGACTGGGAGTTCTAGTGCTGCCTTAGGCATATAAAACCAGCTGGGTGACTTTGGGTCAATCACCAGGAGACTGGGAGTTCTAGTTCTGCCATAGACAAGACAGCCAGCTGGGCTAATCACCAGGAGGTGGTGAGTTGTTATCCTCCCTTAGGCATTTAAAAACAGCTGGGTGATTTTGATTGGCCCAGGAGACTGGGAGTTCTAGTTCTGCCATAGGCAAGCAAGCCAGCTGGGTGACTTTGGGTCAATCACCAGAAGACAGTGAGCTCTAGTCCTGCCTTAGGCATTTAAAACCAGCTCAGTGACTTTGGGCCAATCACCAAGAGATGGTGAGTTCTAGTCCCACCCATCTCCTAGTGATTGGCCCAAAGTCATCCAGCTGGCTCTCGGTCGAGGCAATACTAGAACTCACTGTCTTCCGGTTTCTCGCCTGGTGCCTTCATCACTATACCAAGCTTCTCTTTGCCTCTGTATTTTTCAATCTCCGAATATTGCTAGTCCTCAACTTATGACCACAACTGAGCCCAGGATTTCCATTGCTAACAAGGCAGTTGTTGAGTTTTGCTCCAATTTATGACCTTGTCACCATTATTAAATGAGTCACTGCACTTGTTGAGTTAGCAACACGTCTGTTAAGTGAATCTGGCTTCCCCACTGACTTCGCTTGTCAGAAGGTCACAAAAGGGGACCCCCGTGACCCCAGGACACCGCAATCGTCATAAATATGAGTCAGTTGCCAAGGACCTGGATTTTGATCACATGACCACAAGGATGCTGCAACGGTCGTGAAGTGTGAAAAATGGTCATAAGTCACTTTTTTTCAGTGCTGCCGTAACTTCCAACAGTTTTTCACACTTATGACTGTTGCAGCATTTGGAGACTTGGAGCAGCTTCCCACCAGAGGTTGAGAATGCTCCAACATTGGAGGATTTTAAGAAGAGTTCAGACAACCATTTGTCTGAAAGGGTGTAGGGTCTCCTGCTTGAGCAGCGGTTTGGACTAGAAGACCTCCAAGGTCCCTTCCAACTGTGTTATAGCTAGTTCTTGAGTTGCAACGGTTTGCTTAGCGACCGTTCGTAGTTACGAGGGCACTGAAAAAAGTGACTTTACCATATTTCACACCTACAGCATTCTTTTACAGCATTCCCCATGCGGGGTATATTGGAGAGGGTGACCCTTTGAGAGCTGAATGCAATGAAATTTCATTTTGATGTGGAATGGAATGGAATAGAGTAGAATAAGAATAGAATAGAATAAGGAATAATGATAGAATGGAACGGAATGGAACGGAATAGAATAGAATGGAATAAGGAATAATAATGGAATGGAATGGAATCAGGAATAGGAATAATGAATAATGATGGAATGGAATGGAATAGAATAAGGAATAATGATAGAATGGAATGGAATAGAATAGAATAGAATTGGAATAAGGAATAATAATGGAATGGAATGGAATCAGGAATAGGAGTAATGAATAATGATGGAATGGAATGGAATAGAATAGGAATAAGGAATAATAATGGAGTGGAATGGAAACAGGAATAGGAATAAAGAATAATGATAGAATGGAATAGAATAGAATAGCAGAATTGGAAGGGACCTTGGAGGTCTTCTAGTCCAACCCCCTGCTTACGCAGGAAACCCTACACCACTTCAGACAAATGGTTGTCCAACATCTTCTTAAAAACTTCCAATGTTGGAACATTCACAACTTCTGAAGGCAAGGTGTTCCACTGATTAATTGTTCTCACTGCCAGGAAATTTCTCCTGAGTTCTAGGTTGCTTCTCTCCTTGATTAGTTTCCACCCATTGCTTCTTGTTCTGCCCTCAGGTGCTTTGGAGAATAGTTTGACTCCCTCTTCTTTATGGCAGCCCCTGAGATATTGGAAGACCGCTATCATGTCACTCCTAGTCCTTCTTTTCATCAGACTAGAGTAGACGTACCCAGTTCCAGCAACTGTTCTTTATCTGTTTTAGCCTCCAGTCCACTCATCGGTGTACATTCAAAGCGTCAATAAAGTTATTCTAAGTCTACATTTTCTCACTTAGCAACATAAATTTTGGCCTCAGTCACAATCCCAAGTTGAGGATTACCTGTTTTCTGTATTGTAGGAAGTTGGCCCCCACCCCTCTCCTAGGAAAATGAGATATTTTAGGAAATATGAAAAGGGAAGAATATTTCCCCTAAAAGGGAGGCAGAAACTCTCACAAACACACCCCACCTTTGTCAACAAGGCTTGAGCCAGTCTATTCTACATAACAAAGATCTACCTCCTTCAGGCAGAGCCATAATAAGAATCCCAAAGCCCTTTTCATTACAGCATCACCTAGCAAGAGGCAACCAAGTTTGGGACTCAGGACAGCCTATAGAGGTGGCCCTTGCATGGCCCCACGGGAGTCTGAAAACCAATCAGAATACAAGCGCAAATTCGAAGGCCAACAGAGGGTATAAATCTCTCTCTCTCTCTCTCTCTCTCTCTCTCTCTCTCTCTCTCTCTCTCTCTCTCTCTCTCTCTCTCTACTCTCTCTCTCTCTCTCTCTCTCTCTCTCTCTCTCTCTCTCTCTCTCTCTCTCTCTCTCTCTCTCTCTCTCTCTCTCATCTCTCTCTCTCTCTCTCTCTCTCTCTCTCTCTCTCTCTCTCTCTCTCCCATGTGCCTTTGTGCCTAGGACATCAAACTATGTGGCCCTGTCCAACATTAAACCATCTTTCCAAGCAGCCTCCATGTTTCCACTTGGAACTGAACCCAGAAGGACATTTCTCCGAACAGTATTTTGCTGCAGTCTTTCAGGTATTGGAAGACCCCTATCACGGCTCCTTCCTCCCCCCCCCCCCGCCCCCGAATCCTGGTTTGTGGCTTTCCTTCCTCGGTGACCCAGTTTCTCTCCCTCTCTCTCTCTCTGAGGGTTAAGCTCTCCCCATGGTACGTCGCAGCCTTTCCGGCATCTTCCAGCCAGACGCCACCGTTTAAGCAAATGTTCCCGGCCTTCAGGAACCCTGGTGCTGCCTCCATCTCCTTCTCGGCGGGGGCTGCGTTTTAGCAGCTCAAACCATATTCCACTAAATTAGAGCCACGTTGATTTAGACAATTACTGGGTCAATCGTGCCTTCAATTCTGGGTTTCATGCCGAGATAACAGCCGCTGGGGTGGGTGGGGGTGGGTGGGTGGGGGAGGCTGAGCAGAGAGAATTGGGGGGGAAAGGAAAGAAAGAGTGGACAGCTGGAAAAGATTAAAAGAAAGAAAGAAAGAAAGAAAGAAAGAAAGAAAGAAAGAAAGAAAGAAAGAAAGAAAGAAAGAAAGACGCCTCCGAAGGACAAGTGTCAAATTAGGTGTTTGGGATATTTTGAGAATTTCAGGTAGGAAAGGAAAGGGGGATTAATGACAGTCTTTGAACCCCTGGCTGAGAGAGAGAGAGAGAGAGAGAGAGACAGACAGACAGACGGAGGGAGAGGGGAAGAGAGAGAGAGAGAGAAAGGGGGGAGAGGTGGGGGAGAGGGAGAGAGAGAGACAGAGACAGAGAGAGACAGAGACAGACAGACAGACAGACAGAGGGAGAGGGGAAGAGAAAGGGGGAGAGGGGGAGAGGCGGGGGAGAGGGAGAGAGAGACAGAGACACAGAGAGAAAGAGACAGAGAGAAAGAGACAGAGAAAGACAGAGAGACAGACAGAGAGAAAGACAGAAGGAGAGGGGAAGGGAGAGAGAGAGAAAAGGGGGAGAGGCAGGGGAGAGAGATAGAGACAGAGACAGAGAGAGACAGAGAGAGAGAGACCTTAATCCTGCCCTTCCGCATCAAATATCTTCTTTCCTTCCTTCCTTCCTTCCTTCCTTCCTTCCTTCCTTCCTTCCTTCCTTCCTTCCATCCATCTTTCTTTCCTTTCTTTCTCTTCCTTCCTCTCTCCCTTCTTTCTTTCTTTCTTTCTTTCTTTCTTTCTTTCTTTTTCCTTCCTTCTTTTCTTTCTTTCCTTTTTTCTTTCTTCTCTTTCCTTCCATCCTTGATCCCTTCTGCCCTTCCGCATCAAATATCTTCCTTCCTTCTTTTCTTTTCGTTTCTTTTCTTTTTTTTCCTTTTCTTTCTTTCTCTGTCTTGTAAAGCATGTTCAATGAAACACATCGATGCGGTCGGATTGATCCACGATGGCCTGATTTCTTGAACGATTGACCTCCACTGGATCCTGCTGGGATTCCGTCTGCACAGGGCCTAACCATGAACCAAGATTCAGCCAACCGAGATGCAAAGCCATAAAGCAGGAAAAGACATACCTGGCCCCAGACTGATCCTTGACTTACAACCGCAATTGGGGGCCAGCCTTTCCATTGCTAAGCAGTTGCTAAATGAGTTCTGTCTGATTTTACGGCCTTTTTTTGCCACTGTTGTTAAACGAAACCCTGTAGTTGTTAAGTGAATCACCTGGATGTTAAGTGGATACAGTAACTGTGTTACTAACTTAACAACTGCAGTGATTCACTGAACAACCTGGCCAGGAAGGTGGTAAAATAGGGCAAACTCACTTCACAAATGTCTCACTTAGCAACAGATGTTGGGCTCAAGTGTGGTTATAAGTCGAGGACTACCTGTATAAAAGGAAATTTTGGTTTCTCTTCCGGGTTTTTTAAATACAATACAATACAATACAATACAATAGTAGAGTTGGAAGGGACCTTGGAGGTCTTCTAGTCCAACCCCCTGCCTAGGCAGGAAACCCTATACCGTTTCAGACAAATGGCTATCCAACATCTTCTTAAAGACTTCCAGTGTTGGGGCATTCACAACTTCTGGAGGCAACTTCTGTTCCACTGATTAATTGTTTTCACTGTCAGGAAATTTCTCCTTAGTTCTAGGTTGCTTCTCTCCTTGATTAGTTTCCACCCATTGCTTCTTGTTCTGCCCTCAGGTGCTTTGGAGAGTAGCTTGACTCCCTCTTCTTTGGGGCAGCCCCTGAGATATTGGAAGACTCCTATCATGTCTCCCCTGGTCCTTCTTTTCATTAAACTAGACATACCCAGTTCCTGCAACCGTTCTTCGTATGTTTTAGCCTCCAGTCCCCTAATTAAATATATAATTGACAGATGAGATCAAATCTTTCATGGGGTCTGCTAACATCTTTTTTTACACTGTGGTGACCAAAACTGAGTCCATATTCCAAGTGTAACTTAATGACCCATGTGATTCTCGATACACAACAGCAACTAGAATTGTCAGAGTTGCTATTGTTAAGCGACATGCCACATCATGTCACACTGTACGACTGTGTTGCTTAGTGACAGAGTTCCTGGTCGCAATTGCCATCATAACCTGAAGATTACCACTCAATTATTCTCTCTCTCTATCCGTCTTTAAAAGTCAGCGAAAGCAGTGAGTTCTAATCCCGTTCAGTCACGCAAGCCCTCCAATGGACTTTGGTGACCACTCCCTCCCGTTCAACCCAAGAGCCAATCAGATGTAGCGGAGGGAGGGGCTGCACCAGAAATTCGGAAAGCTGTGTTGTAGTTCCTCCTCAGTCAAAGAGTTTCATTGGCTGACTCGGGGCCAGTCCCTCCCTCGCAGCTCAAGAACCAATCAGGAGTAAAAGGGAATGGGCGGGACTAGGATGGGGAAGATCTGAGTTCAAATCCTCCCTTAGTGCCTGAAGGTTTATGAGCGACTCACTTGGGACTTTCAAAATCTCTCAAAAATCATCGCCCTGTACTCCGTAAAGAAAGTCAACATTTAATTCTAACGAATAATATTCCATAGTCAAGAAAGTGTCCTGGCAAAGGACAGACCATGGGCCTTTGAAGGGCACTAATCTACAGCGGCCAGCCTCTCTCCACCTTGGCCAGATGTTGTAAATCATCCCCATCTGGAGAGCTGCAAAGATTAAAATGTAATTATGACAAGGCAGTGACCTGAGTATCAATGCAGGGAGTAGCTTCAGCAAAAAGGCTATCAGAATTTATGCGTTCCTGACACCAAGCAGAGTTTGCAGACCCTGGAATAAGATGAAGGCTGCTTCCTGCAATTTATCAATATCTTGCCTTTATTATTATTTTTATCAACTACGCAAGGCGGTGAACTTACCTAATATTCATTCTTTTTTTCTAATTTCCCCACAACAAACAACCCTGTGAGGTAGGTTTGGAGGAGAGCGGGGTATTGGTTCAAGGTTACCCCATCGGCTTTCGTGCCTAAGGTGGGACGAGAACTCACCGTCTCCTGGTGATTGGCCCAAAGTCATTCAGCCTACTTTCATGTCTAAGTTGGGACTAGAATTCTCCGTCTCCTGGTGATTGGCCCAAAGTCACCCAGCTGACTTTCATGTCTAAGGCGGGACTAGAGTTCGCCGTCTCTTGGTGATTGGCCCAAAGTCACCCAGCCGACGTTCATGTCTAAGTTGGGACTAGAATTCACTGTCTCCTGGTGATTTGCCCAAAGTCACCCAGCCAACGTTGATGTCTAAGGCGGGACTAGAATTTGCCGTCTCTTGATGATTGGCCCAAAGTCACCCAGACGACTTTCATGTCTAAGGCAGGACTAGAATTCTCCATCTCCTGGTGATTGGCCCAAAGTCACCCAGCCGACTTTCATGACTAAGGCGGGACTAGAATTTGCTGTCTCCTGATGATTGGCCCAAAGTCACCCAGACGACTTTCATGTCTAAGGCGGGACTAGAATTTGCGGTCTCCTGATGATTGGCCCAAAGTCACCCAGCTGACTTTCATGTCTAAGGCGGGACTAGAATTTTCCATCTCCTGGTGATTGGCCCAAAGACACCCAGCCAACATTCATGTCTAAGGCGGGACTAGAATTCGCCATCTCCTGGTGATTGGCCCAAAGTCCCCCAGTCGGCTTTCCTGCCTAAAGTGGGACTAGAACTCTGGCGAGTTTTGTGTGAATTCAGGATCTGTGTTTTCTCCAGATTGATGACCCTTCTCGTTTTAATCTTCACACTTTAATCGAGTGTATTGCATGAATGATGTAGATCTACAGATAGGCCTCAGCTTACAACTGGTTGCTTTGGGAACGTTCCAAGTTATGACGGACCCCTCAAGCACTATTTACGACCCAGAGTCGAGATTCCAATGTCCACTGTTCTCCCCCCATTAGCAGTTCGGATGCTTGGCAGTAGGCCCACATATATAGCGCTTTGTAGCATCTTACAATCCCATGACTGATTTTAGAATTGGTGGCTGGAAACCAGGGTTAACTTCTGATTTCCAGCAGAATCAGAATAGAGCTGGAAGGGACCTTGAAGGTCTTCTAGTCCAACCCCCTGCTCTAGCAAGAGATCCTATACCAGTGATAGTTAACCTTTTTGGTGCTGAGTGGCCAAAGTGTGTGTGTGAATGCATACCCCATTCCCCAAAATGCAATGTGAGCCCCCCCTGTGCATGTACCCCCTCCCCGTGCATGTGCCCTGCCCTCCCTGCACATGCCCCACACCCCCCATTTGGCCTCCAGGTTGGTGCAGGCGGCTTTCCAGGCCCAACATGGGGCATGGTGGTGGGGGGCTCACGAGGCACCCCCTTGCCCCATTTTGGCTTCCCCAATCTCTGCTGGTTCTCCCCTAGCGCCAAACTGGGTGCAGTACTCTAGGTGTTGTCTTACTAACTAATGCTTTATAAAGGGGTATTAGTACCCCACTTGATCTTGATTGTATCTCCCTGTTAATACAAGTTAGGATTGCATTGGCTTTTTTGGCTACTGCTGCACACAACTGGCTCCTATTTAGTTGGTTGTGCACTAAGACTCTGAGATCCCTCTCACGGTCACTGCTATTAAGCATGGTTTCACCCAGTCTATATGTGTACTTTTGGTTTTTCTTGCCTAAGTGTAAGACTTTACTTTTCTCTACATTGGATTTCCTTTTGTTAGATAGGGACTTTGATGGAAGGCATAGAAAAGCAAGAGGGAGGGGGGAAATGGGAAGGGAGACCCTGCTTGATTTATCGCAATGGAAATCCGAATCCCTATTGTGGTCGTAAGTTGAAGACTAGCTATAGTGGTAGTCCATCCATTATTCTTTGTCTGGATCTTCAGGTGCCTTGGAAAATAGCTTGACTCCTTCCTTTTTGTGGCAGCCCCTCATATATTGGAAGACTGCTATCCTGTCTCCCCTGGTGAGTGGTGGGTTTCAACATTTTTTAGAACCTCTTCTGTAGGTGTGGCTTGCTTTGTGGGTGTGGCCATGTGACCTGGGTGGGAGTGGCTTGTTGGCCATGTGACTGAGTGGGAGTGGCTTGCCAGCCATGTGACTTGGTGGGTGTGGCCAACTTGTAAAATGTGGTGAAACTCACTTAACCATCTTGCTTAGCAACCAAAATGTTGGCTCAGAAACTCTGGCATTGAAGCATGCAAGTCTTAAAGCTGTCAAGTTACAAGACCCTTGCACCCCTAACCCTTTAGAAAAAAAAAAACCAGGGGTGTTCAAACTTGATAGCTTTAAGACTTGTGGACTTCAACGCCCAGAATTCCTCCTCCAGCCATGTTGGCTCAAGAACTCTGGCATTGAAGTGTGCAAGTCTTAAAGCTGTCAAGTTACAAGACCCTCGCATCCCTAATCCTTTAGGAAAAAAAAAACCCCAGGGGTGTTCAAAATTGACAGCTTTAAGACTTGTGGACTTCAACTCCCAGAATTCCTCCTCTCGCTCTTCATCTTGATGATGTGCGGACAAGCAGGGGGAGGGAGCTGGAACCAGTTCTAAACGGCACGGTAGATTTGTGGAACCTCTTCTGTAGAAGAGGTTAGAACTGGCAGGAACCCACCCCTGCACTGGTCCTTCTCTTCACTAGACTAGACACGCCCAATTCCTGCAACCGTTCATTGTATGTTTGAGCCTCCAGTCCCCTCATCCTCTTTGTTGCTTTTCTCTGCACTCTTTCTAGAGTCTCCACATCTATTTTATACTGCGGGAACTATAATACCAGATAGATTTATCTCCTAAACTATGCATGGGGAGGCCGGGGAGTTCCCCCCCCCCCCACTTTTTAACTGAAAAGCGTGTGCGCACGAGCACACACACCAAGATAATTGCACTTCAGGATTTCCGTGAGTTCAAGGGGGTCACTTTGGCGCCACTTTCCTGTTTGAATCCTGCCAGCCGCCTTGACCCCGGGTGTCAAGCATTCTTAGCCTCCTCAAACTCACCTCTTCCGCCTCTTCTTTCCGCAGATGCTCTCCCGGGAGGCAATCAAATCTTCACCTGAACGTTTATTTCAAAGGCATGGCGTCAAAATATGTTAATGGGGCAGGTTGGTAATTATGTATTTAAAAACAGAGAGGTGGGGCAGCTGAGTGGTTGGGGGGGGGAGAAGAAGGAGGTAAGATTGCTCAGAGGTAGACCGTAGTTTGTTTGTGCGTCAGTTCCGGGGTCTAAAGTCACCGAATCTTAGAGGCTAACGGGATACTTGAGGTCATATAGTCCAGCCCCAGCTAGGGGCAGTTTACCCTTTCTCTGAACTTGGTTTGGTGAGTATAAATTGGCTCTATTTAATCGCTAAATTGCTCGTTTGAAATTGCTTTTTTTAACCCAATGTTCAATTTAAAACTGCCTTCTTGAAATCTAAAACTATTATTCTATATCTTAGTTATTATATTTTCAGTTGCTCCGGTTCAAATACCTTATGGCCTGTAGTTATAACAGACAGACAGTCAGTCAGTCAATCAGTCAATCAATCAATCAATCAATCAATCAATCAATCAATCAATGTCTTGCATTCTGATAATTGGATTATCAGAATTGCATTCTGATTGTGGAAAGCTCTTGGTCTTTTTCATCAATAGTTCATTTATTGATTGGTTAGATTTTTAAAATAAGTAATGCAAGGTGGGGAACGTATTTAATACACTCCTCCTATTTTCCCCATAACAACAATCCTGTGAGGTTGGTTCGGCTGAGAGAGAGAGAGAGAGACTGGCCCAAAGCCATCCAGCAGGTTTTCATGCCTGAGGTGGGACTAGAACTCCCAGTCTCCTGGTGATTGGCCCGAAGTCACCCAACCAGCTTTCTTGCCTAAGGCGGGACTAGAACTCCCAGTCTCCTGTTGATTGGCCCAAAGTCACCCAACCAGCTTTCTTGCCTAAGGCGGGACTAGAACTCCCAGTCTCCTGTTGATTGGCCCAAAGTCACCCAACCAGCTTTCTTGCCTAAGGCGGAACTAGAACTCCCAGTCTCCTGTTGATTGGCCCAAAGTCACCCAACCAGCTTTCTTGCCTAAGGCGGGACTAGAACTCCCAGTCTCCTGTTGATTGGCCCAAAGTCACCCAACCAGCTTTCTTGCCTAAGGCGGGACTAGAACTCCCAGTCTCCTGTTGATTGGCCCAAAGTCACCCAACCAGCTTTCTTGCCTAAGGCGGGACTAGAACTCCCAGTCTCCTGTTGATTGGCCCAAAGTCACCCAACCAGCTTTCTTGCCTAAGGCAGGACTAGAACTCCCAGTTTCCTGGTGATTGGTCCAAAATCAACCAGCCAGCTTTCTTGCCAAAGGCGGGATTTGAACTCACGGTTTTGCACTTTTTAGCCTTAACCACTAGACCTGTGATGGCGAACCTATAGGTGGCACATGGAGCTCTTTCTGCGAGCACCAAGCCATTGGCCAGCTCAGCTGTACCATGCATGCATGTGCATGGTAGAGGCCAGCTGATTTTCAGGTTTGTGCCGCATATGCGGGTGATGTGTGTGCATGCACAGGGGGGTTGGGGCTCTCACATGCGCATGCGCGGTGGGCGGGGGGGAGCATGGGAAGGGGTGTGGTGTCTCCCCCCCTTGTGCCCCATTTGTGGTCCCAGGAGGCTTCAGGGAAGCTTGATAGGCCAAAATGGCCCACGGGAGGGGGGAGGAGGGAGAGTCACATGAGCATTGCATTATGGGCATTTGGCACATGTGCGTAAGCTGTCACACGCACATCCATGCTTTCGACACGCAAGGACGAAAAGGTTAGCCATCACTGCCCTAAACCAAACTGGCTCTCAAAATGTGTCCTGAGTTCGAACGAAGCCAGCTATTTCTGCAAAACCTTCAGCTTTGCGCACCTCCCTTCGGAAGCGTACAGGTAGTTCTCGACTTACAACGGTGACTGACGTTCAAAGATGCAGCGGCACTGAAAAAAGCGACTTGCGACCGTTCCCCACAGTTACGACCTTTGAAACATCCCCATGATCATGGGATCAAAATCCAGATCCTTAGAACTGACGTCACAGTATCCCGGGGTCGTGTGCAGAGGTGGTATTCAGGGAGTTCGGACCGGTTCACCGGTAGCTGAAATCGCGGTTAGGCCTACCCACCCATTCCGTGTCTATGCTGTACTATTTGGGCACCTTTTGGAGGCCGTACACATGCGTGGAAGGCACGTGGAAAAAAGGGCCTGCGTGGAAGGCCAGACGCATGCACGGAAGGGGCACGTGCACCTGCGAAGCGAGCAGTTTGTGCGCGCGGCGAACTGGTGGTAACGAAATGTGAAACCCACCGCTGGATATGTGATTCCCCTTTTGTGACCGCCTGACAAGCCAAGTCAACGCGGAGGACAGATTCACTCAACAACTATGTTGAGTGTTAAATTGCTACATTGAAGTGTTTTACTTAACGTCTGTGGTAGGAAATGTCATAGAATGGGGCAAAATTCCCTTAACAATTGTCTCCACTTAGCAACCGACTCCATTGGGGTCGTAAGACGAGGACGACCTGCATTTCCTGTATATCTCTAGCCCTTTCCCTGTTTTTCTTATGAAATGTGAGGAAGAGACAGTGAATCTGCCCGCAACGTTATTTCTCTTTTTGAAGAGGCCCAGAGAGATGGCGGCATCTTTAATTCATGGTCCTCCAGATAGATTTCTGGACTACTCGGTTAGGCTTCGGTCATCATTCTCTTTCCGGTCTGACTTGCCGAGGAAGCATAGTTCATTTTTGGAGAATAGATTTTCTCCGCGCAGGAGATGAAATCGAGGTCTTCGTAGAGCAGATGAAAGAAGAAGCTGTTTCTTCAGCAGTTGTTAGAGGTACACAATCACAGGTGAGATTCAGCCGGTTCAGGCCGGTTTGCGCGAACCGGTAGTGGAAATCGCAGTCGGCCCGCCCATCTGCCTCAGCTTTATGCCAGAGGTGGAATTCAGCCGGTTCTCCCAGGTTCAGGTGAACCGGTAGCGGTGGCTGAGGGAGGCTCCGCCCACTCACCCCGACAGAATGCGCGAGCACTAAGCATGCACAGAAAGTGTTGCACATGCACAGACCAGGCGTGTGCGAGTGAAGCATTCACATTTGCAAACTGGTAGGGAAGTTAAGTCAGGGGTGTCCAAACTTGGGAACATGCTGGCTGGGGAATTCTGGGAGTTGAAGTCCACAAGTCTTAAAGTTCTCAAGTTTGGACACCCCTGAGTTAAGTGAATCCCACCAGTGCTCTATGCTCTCCTATTTAGCATGCGTCCGGCGAACTGGTGGTCACAAAATGTGAAACCCACCGCTGTACACAACTTAAAATGACCACAGTCCTGGGTGTGGAGCTAGCTAAATTCTGGGAGGGAGGGGGGTTTCGGGGTCATCATAAATTATATACATTAAAGGGTCACCACATTTGGCTACTTTATGACTTGTGGACTTCACAGAATTCCTCATCAGAAGAGAGGGAGTGCTCGTCCCGCCTTAGGCACAAAGGTCAACTGAATGGCTTTAGCCAATCACCAGGTGTCAGTGAGTTCTAGTCTCACCTTAGGCATGAAAGTCATCTGGGGGACTTTGGGCCAATCACTAGGAGACGGTGAGTTCTAGTCCTGCCTTAGGCAGAAAAGCCAGCTGAATGGCTTTAGGCCAATCACCAGGGGACAGTGAGTTCTAGTCCTGCCTTAGGCACAAAGGCCAACTGAATGGCTTTAGGCCAATCACCAGGTGACAGTGAGTTCTAGTCCCACCTTAGACATGAAAGTCATCTGGGTGACTTTGGGCCAATCACTAGGAGATGGTGAGTTCTAGTCCTGCCTTAGGCAGAAAAGCCAGCTGAATGGCTTTAGGCCAATCACCAGGAGACTGTGAGTTCTAGTCTCACCTTAGGCACAAAGGCCAGCTGAATGGCTTTAGGCCAATCACCAGGTATCAGTGAGTTCTAGTCTCACCTTAGGCATGAAAGCCACCTAGGTGACTTTGGGCCAATCACTAGGAGACGGTGAGTTCTAGTCCTGCTTTAGGCATGAAAGCCAGTTGGGTGACTTTGGGCCAATTACCAGGAGACTGTGAGTTCTAGTCCTGCTTTAGGCATGAAAGCCATATGGGTGACTTTGGGCCAATCACTAGGAGCCAGTGAGTTCTAGTGTCCTGCCTTAGGCATGAAGGCCAGCTGGGGGACTTCGGGCCAATCTCTAGGAGACAGTGAATTCTAGTTCTTGCCATAGGCATGAAATCTGGCCAGGGGGCTTTGGGCCAATCACCAGGTTTCTATGAGTTCTAGTTCCACCTGAGGCACAAAAGCTGGCTGACTGACTAGCTGATTGTTGTTGTGGGGAAAACTGGAGGATAAAGTGTGTTGGATATGTTTGCCGCCTTAAGTTACTGTAAGAATAACAAAGGCAGCATAGAAATAAATAAACGTAATTCCAATCTACAGCGACGGGTGTGGACAGTCTCGCTCTAGTTTGACTTTTTCTAGAAGGGCTTTGAGAAGATAAAACTGAAGATCTCTGAAATTCATCAAAGCTTTTCCCAAGGCTAATGAGGGGAACGCAATGCAGTCCTCCAGTCCTTTCCACACGTTCCAATTATTATCTTTTCAATTATTCCATTTAATGGATTTCTAACCTGCTTTTGAGGGCATGTTACCCTCCCAACATTGCCTGTTTACCGAGAGTTTTAATATGCTTCAAAAACAGGACAATTACAATATGCCATTAAGTGAAAATCATTAAATTGGAACCAGCAGTAGTGGAAAACACTCGGAGCAGAGCAGCTGAGCCCAACGCAGCCTGGAATTATATATATATATATGCATATATATCTTGAAGGAAACAGAAGTCAGAGAAGCATGAGAGATTTCCCTCGGTAGAGAAAAAGCGTCGTGTCTTCTGACTAAAATTATGGACTAAAAAAACACCCAAAACATCGAAACAAGGATTTCAAGGCAGGAAAAAAAATACATTGTGGGACCAATTTGCTTCTCTCTTGATCAGTATTCTTCAACAAGTTTTAAGATGTGTGAACTGTAACTCCCAGAATTCCCACAAATTCCAGTTTGGGAATTCTGGGGGTTGAAGTCCACAAGTTCAAATGTTGGCTGGGGAATTCTGGGAGTTGAAGTTCCACAAATATTGGCTAGGCAACGGTAACCAAATCTGGTACCAGATTTTTGCCTCCGCAGCCTATTCTTAAAAAGCAACTGAGTCCCCAAATATTTATACATTTTGTTGAAATTTTTCACTCTATGAAAAAATCAAGATTCTCTATGAAAGAATCAAGATCACGTGAAGTGTTAATACCACTTTATAAGGCCTTGGTAAGGCCACACTTGGAATACTGCATTCAGTTCTGGTCTCCACGATGTAGAAAAGATGTGGAGACTCTAGAAAGAGTGCAGAGAAGAGCAACAAAGAGGATTAGGGGACTGGAGGCTAAAACACAGGAAGAACGGTTGCAGGAACTAGGTATGTCTAGCTTAAGAGAAAGAAGGACTAGGGGAGACATGATAGCAGTGTTCCAATATCTCAGGGGTTGCCACAAAGAAGAGGGAGTCAAGCTATTCTCCAAAGGACCGGAGGGCAGAACAAGAAGCAATGGGTGGAAACTAATCAAGGAGAGAAGCAACTTAGAACTGAGGAGAAACTTCCTGACAGTTAGAACAATCAATCAGTGGAACAGAAGTTGCCTCCAGAAGTTGTGAATGCCCCAACACTGGAAGTCTTTAAGAAGATCCTGGATAGCCATCTGTCTGAAACGGTATAGGGTTTTCTGCCTAGGCAGGGGGTTGGACTAGAAGATCTCCAAGGTCCCTTCCAACTCTACTATTGTATTGTATTGTATTGTATTTAAAAAACCCGGAAGAGAAACCAAAATTTCCTTTTATACAGGTAGTCCTCGACTTATAACCACACTTGAGCCCAACATCTGTTGCTAAGTGAGACATTTGTGAAGTGAGTTTGCCCTATTTTACCACCTTCCTGGCCAGGTTGTTCAGTGAATCACTGCAGTTGTTAAGTTAGTAACACGGTTGTTAAGTGAATCTTTGTTTGTCAGAAGGTTGCAAAAAAGGGACCCCAGGATACTGCAACCGTCATAAATATAAGTCAGTCGCTACGCGGCTGAATTTGACCAGGTCGCCATGGAGATGCTGCAATGGTTGTAAGTGTGAAAAATGGTCATAAGTCATTTTTTTCTCGTGCCGTTTGAAACAGTCACTAAATGGATGGTTGTAAGCCAAAAGCTACCTATGGCTTGCTACTCATACCTATAAAGATGTTCAACGCAGGCCTAGCTTAAAATTTAGGAGAGAAGATTATGTTATGTCAATTTATCTGCTCAAACATGAAATGCAAACCATTATCTGTCACAAATGAGATATGAACAATTATGTAAATATTAGAAGAGGAAAAGCTGTAAAAAGGAGATTCGGGCGGAGGTCTCTGGAGTTCTCCAAAATAGACAACTCACAGTTCTTTATGTGTCTCACTGAGGAAAAAAGTTAAATACCTCACAAAGCTCGGCACGGAATTGTGCTGTTCGATTGTGCGAATGTTGGCTTTGTAGTTTTGGATCCAAAGATTGACAGTTTTAAACCTATATCCGTTATGGTGAACCTATGGCACGCCTGCCAGTGGTGGCACACAGACCATCGCCAGCTGGTCTTTGTGGGCACCGGAGAGCCAGAAAACGGCCAGAAAACAGCCCCCAAAACAGCCTGAAAATGCCTGAAAAACGGCCCAAAAACATTCCAAAAAACAAGCCCAAAACAGCCTGGAAACAAAAATGGCCTGAAAATGGCCTGAAAAGAGCCCCAAAAGGGCCTGAAAATGGCTCAAAAAACCGACCTGAAAAGAGGCCAAAAATGGCCTGGAAATGGCCCCCCAAAACAGCCTGGAAATGGCCCCCCAAAACAGCCTGAAAACATCCTGAAAACGGCCTGAAAACAGCCCCTCAAAGAGCCAGAAAATGTCCCGCAAAACCGGCCTAAAAACAGACCCAAAAACGGCTTGGAAATGGCCCCCCAAATGGCCTGAAAAATGGCCCAAAAATGGCAATTAAGTTCCATTAGGTTGGAAAAGTCTTTGCAAGTTTCTTGGCAAAATTTTTGGAAATGGTTTGTCCTGGTCTTCTCCTTAGGAGAGAGTAAGAATGATGCCTGGTGATTGGTCCAAAGTCAACCAGCCAGGTGAAACTAGAACTTACAATTACCTGGTGATTGGCCTTAAATCATCCAGCTGACTTTCATGCCCAAAGGAAAGACTAAAGTGGAACTAGAA
This sequence comes from Natrix natrix natrix, assembly GCA_029891615.1. Taxonomy (NCBI): domain Eukaryota; kingdom Metazoa; phylum Chordata; class Lepidosauria; order Squamata; family Natricidae; genus Natrix; species Natrix natrix. The sequence goes on from JAKRSK010010972.1 coordinate 125,199, forward strand.
CTCACTATCTCCTGGTGTTTGGTCCAAAGTCACCTGCTGGCTTTTGTGCCTAAAGTGGAACTAGAACTCACTATCTCCTGATGATTGGCCCAAAGTCACCCAACCAGCTTTTGTGCCCAAGGTGGGACTAGAACTCATCATCTCCTGGTTAGCGGCTCAAAGTCAACCAGCCATTTCCATGCTTAAGGCGGGACTAGAACTCACTGTTTACAAGTGATTGACCCAAAATCACCCAACCAGCTTTTGTGCCTAAGGTGAAACTAGAACTCACCATCTCCTGGTGATTGGATCAAAATCACCAGCTAGTTTTTGTGCCTATAGAAGGACTAGAACTCACCGTCTCCTGATTTCTCCCTTCGCTACTAAATGTCAATGGAGATTCTCCGCCATCCAGGTCATGGTTGTCCCAAAGGTGCTTTTTCAAGAGGCCACTGGACTTTTGGGTTTTGCTTTGAAGACATTTCGCTTCTCATACAAGAAGCTTCTTCAGCTCTGACCGGATGGTGGAGAATGGAGGGATTTATTCTCCTTGCAGACAGCTGGTCATTTGCATCCTTTTAGAGGGTCCTTGAGGCCACTTGGAGGTTTATTTGTGTCTTCTTTAAAGATGTTTCACTTCTCCTCCAAGAAGCTTCTTCAGCTCTGACTGGATGGTGGGGAATGGAAGGATTTATTCTCATTGTAGACAGCTGTGTCATTTGCACTTTTTCTGAGGATCATTGAGGCCACTTGGAGGTTTGTCTGTGTCCTCAGTTTTCTGCCCTGTGTCCCTGCAGCAGCTTTATAACACAGTCCTTTCAGCAGTTCCAAAAAGGCTGCACACCCATTTGCACGACTCAGGTGACCCAGAGAACACAGATTAAACTCCAAGTGGCCTCAACGACCCTCCAAAAAGGATGCAAATGACCAGCTGTCTGCAGGGAGTATAAATCCTTCCATTCCCCTCCATTCGGTCACAGCTGAAGAAGCTTCTTGGATGAGAAGCAAAATGTCTTCAAAGAAACACCCCCCCAGAAAGTCTAGTTGCCTCTTGAAAAAGGCACCTTTGGGACTTCAGTACTAAACCGAAAATTCACTCCGAAGCTGCACTGAAATATATCTCCAGAGTCAGCTGGACTTTGCTGCTCGTTCGGTTGCAGAAACCTGGGGAAGCCCTATTCCGATTGACTGGATTTGGGAAATTGGTTTGGTTGAGCAAATCCTTTATAAGCCTTATGAGAGAAATGGAGCATTTGATTGCACAAAACTTGTGCCAAGCTAAGGCAGCGTTGTAATATTTTGGTCTGAGCTGTGCCTGGGTGAAGCTGTGTCAGAAGGGCGCTTTAATGGGAGGAGAACCATCAAGTTTGAATTGATCTGATTATAATCTGATTGCGTTTGCCAAACAGGTCAAAAAAAGTTGCAAAAGAACAGAGTTGGAAGGGACCTTGGAGGTCTTCTAGTCCAACCCCCTGCTCAAGCAGGAGAGCCAATACCATACCATGTGGATAGTCACTTCTTCAAAACTTCCAGGGTTGGAGCATCTACAACTTCTGGTGGCAAGCTGTTTCACTGGTTAATTCTCCTTACTGTTAGAAAGTTTCTCCTTAATTCCAGGTTGCTCCTCTCCTTGATTAGTTTCCAACCATTGCTTCTTGTCCTGCCTTCAGGTGCTTTGGAGAATACTTTGACTCCCTCTTCTTTGTGGCCACCCCTGAGATATTGGAAGACTGCTATCATGTCTCCCCTAGTCCTTCTTTTCATTAAACTTAGCCATGAAAGCCAGCTGGGTCACTTTGGGCCAATCACCAGGGACAGTGACTTGTAGTCCCTTGTTAGGCAAAAAATAAAATAAAAAATCAACTGGATGACTATGGGCCAACCACCATGAGATGGTGAGTTCTAGTCCCACCTTAGGCACGTAAACCAATTGGATGACTCTGAGCCAATCACCAGGAGATTGAAAGTTCTAATCCCGTCTTAAGCACAAAAACCAACTGGATGATTTTGGGCCAATCGCCAGGCGATTGGAAATTCTAGTCCCACCTTAGGCACGTAAACCAATTGGATGACTCTGAGCCAATCACCAGGAGATTGAAAGTTCTAATCCCGTCTTAAGCACAAAAACCAACTGGATGATTTTGGGCCAATCGCCAGGCGATTGGAAATTCTAGTCCCACCTTAGGCACGTAAACCAATTGGATGACTCTGAGCCAATCACCAGGAGATTGAAAGTTCTAGTCCCGTCTTAAGCACAAAAACCAACTGGATGATTTTGGGCCAATCACCAGGCGATTGGAAATTCTAGTCCCACCTTAGGCACAAAAATCAACTGGATGACTTCGGGCCATTCACTGGGCGACTGGAAGTTCTAGTCCCGCCTTAGGCATGAAAGCTAGCTGGGTAACTTTGGGCCAGTCCCTCTCTGCAAGGATTGCCTTTAGCTTGTCTGGAGACTAAAATGTATGAAGAACGGTTGCAGGAACTGGATATGTTTAGCTTAAGAGAAAGAAGGACTAGGGGAGACATGATAGCAGTCTTCCAATATCTCAGGGGTTGCCACAAAGAAGAGGGAGTCAAACTATTCTCCAAGGCACCGGAGGGTAGAACAAGAAGCAATGGGTGGAAACTAATCAAGGAGAGAAGCAACTTAGAACTGAGGAGAAACTTCCTGACAGTTAGAGCAAATAATCAGTGGAACAGAAGTTGCCTCCAGAAGTTGTGAATGCCCCAACACTGGAAGTCTTTAAGAAGATGTTGGATAGCCATTTGTCTGAAACGGTATAGGGTTTCCTGCCTAGGCAGGGGGTTGGACTAGAAGACCTCCAAGGTCCCTTCCAACTCTACTATTGTATTGTATTGTATTGTCTGTTGAATTGTGCTGTCTTTTCTTCCTTGCGGCTCTCCTGTTCTAACCAGGCGCAGCTGGGAAACGCAAAGCAGAACAGAGAAGTCTTACCTCCCCCCTCCACACTCCTGTTGCCCAACAAACTTCTCCTGATCCACAAGAAGGAACCAAAGAGAAGGCTCTTTACAGCAGGGGTGTCAAGCTCAAGTCCCGCCAGCCAGATCTGCCCGGCGATGTCCTTATCTAGCTTGTAATTGTGGCCGTAAGACGAGGACTACCCGCAATAGACCCAACCAGCCTATTTTCCCACGCTTTTCTGCCGTCCGTGGCTTTCCGGCACCTGCTCCCCATGTCCTCCTCTTTTCTCTTGTCCTCCGGTATCTTTTATCTCTGATTTATTGAAGGGGTCACAGCCGTTGCCAGCCACTCTGGAATCAAACCACTCGTCTTAAGAGCTGAAACGGATGTTAATTAGCTCAACGGGGAAGCTGCCGTTCCCAACAAAGTTTACCTCCCAAACTACTATTAACTTTGACAATGCAAAGAGGTAAATTTCCTTCTAATTTAAACCTCGGAGTAATCAGGCAGATTAGGGCTGGGTTGTTATTCCGTGGCTTGTTTGTAAATAACTGTCAACATCGGGGCTTCCGTTGCCTGGAACAAAAATCGGCAGAGTCGCCACTATAGGCTGGAAAGGGTTATACAGGGAGTCCTCGACTTACAACCATTCATTTAGTGACTGTTTGAAGTTACAACGGCCCTGGAAAAAAGTGACTTAGTGTTCTGGCCCGCCAGTGGCCACAGGACAGTGAGGAGGTTGGGGAGGAAACTGGGCCAGTCCTGGAGTTTGGGGAAGGCTCTGATGAGGGCTCTGTGTCGGAGGCAGACAGTTATCAGCTGCCTTCAGAGTCAGACATCAGTGGGGCAGAAGAACAGCTGGAGCCTGTTCCCACTGGGCGCATGCGCAGAGCTGCCAGAGGAAGGGAACAGCTAAAGAACAGGGGACAACTTGGGAGTAAGGCCACAGGTGGACGGTGAATGGCCCCTCCCAGAGGAAATAAAAGAGGAGCGAAAGGGGAGTGGAGTTTGCAGGAGATAATTAGTTTGCTTAATTGGTTCCTGACACTCCTTGACTCCTTGCCAAGTTCTGCAGATCTTCCCCTGGCAGCTCTCCAAGCCAGAGAAGGTCTGTGACCGTAAATCCTCCCTTGAAAGACTTTGCCGGACGTGAATGAGCAGAATTCACAGTCAATGAATGAAAGGGGTTTTAGCCGGGACAAGGAGTTTGCTTCATGCTCTTGGGAAGCCTCGGTCAGAACATTAGGATCATGTTTCACACTTACGGCTGTTGCAGCGTCCCCATGGTCCCCTGATTCTGGCCACCGACTCATATTTCTGACGGTTGCAGTGTCCCAGGGTCACATGATACCCTTTTGCAACCTTCTGACAAGCCAATATCCATGGGTAAGGCAGGTTCACTTAACAACCAAGTTACTAACTTCACTACTGCACGTATTCGCTTAACAGTTGTGGGAAGGAAGGTGTAAAATGGGGCAAAATCCACAAGAAATGTTTCACTTAGCGATGAAAATTTTGGGCTCCCTTGTGCTCGTAGGATGAAGACTGCCCGTATTGTTACAGGGAGTCCTTGATTTACGGCTATAAATCGGACTGGGATTTACATTGCTGAGAAAGGTGGATGTGAAGTGAGTCTCAACCAATTGTCTTAGGTGAAAAAACTGGCTGGGTGACTTTGGGCCAATCACCAAGAGACTGTGAGTTCTAATCCCGCCTTAGGCATGAAAGCCAGCTCGGTGATTTTGGGCCAATCACCAGGAGACTAGGAGTTCTAGTTCCAGTTTAGCAGTGAAAGCCAGTTGGGTGACTTTGGGCCAATCACCAGGAGATGGTGAGTTCTAGTCCCGCCTTAGGCATGAAAGCCAGCTCGGTGATTTTGGGCCAATCACCAGGAGATGGTGAGTTCTAATCCTGCCTTAGGCATGAAAGATAGCTGGGTGACTTTGGGCCAATCACCAGGAGACTGGGAGTTCTAGTTCCAGTTTAGCCATGAAAGGCAGTTGGGTAACTTTGGGCCAATCACCAGGAGATGGTGAGTTCTAGTCCTGCCTTAGGCATGAAAGAAAGCTGGGTGACTTTGGGCCAATTATTAGGAGACTGGGAGTTCTAGTTCCAGTTTAGAGTAAGGTTTAGCCTTAGGCATGAAAGCCAGCTGGGTGACTTTAGGCCAATCACCAGGAGACTGGGAGTTCTAGTTCCAGTTTAGCTGTGAAAGCCAGTTGGGTAACTTTGGACCAATCACCAGGAGATGATGAGTTCTAGTCCAGCCTTAAGCATGAAAGATAGCTGGGTGACTTTGGGCCAATCACCAGGAGATGGTGAGTTCTAGTCCTGCCTTAGGCATGAAAGATAGCTGGGTGACTTTGGGCCAATCACCAGGAGATGGTGAGTTCTAGTCCTGCCTTAAGCATGAAAGATAGCTGGGTGACTTTGGTCCAATTATCAGGAGGCAGTGAGTTCTAGTCCCGCCTTAGGCATGAAAGATAGCTGGGTGACTTTGGGCCAATTATCAGGAGGCAGTGAGTTCTAGTCCTGCCTTAAGCATGAAAGATAGCTGGGTGACTTTGGGCCAATCACCAGGAGATGGTGAGTTCTAGTCCTGCCTTAAGCATGAAAGATAGCTGGGTGACTTTGGGCCAATTATCAGGAGGCAGTGAGTTCTAGTCCTGCCTTAAGCATGAAAGATAGCTGGGTGACTTTGGGCCAATCACCAGGAGATGGTGAGTTCTAGTCCTGCCTTAGGCATGAAAGATAGCTGGGTGACTTTGGGCCAATCACCAGGAGATGGTGAGTTCTAGTCCTGCCTTAGGCATGAAAGACAGCTGGGTGACTTTGGGCCAATTATCAGGAGGCAGTGAGTTCTAGTCCCGCCTTAGGCATGCAGAGGGGCGCATGTGGGTGAGAGGCCGAAGAGGAGATGACTTCTCTTTCAACCGCCCCCATCTGATCTTTCATCCTCTAGCCCTGCAATGGCGAACCTATGGCACAACTGCCACAGGTGGCACGCGGAGCCATTTGTTAGGGCGCACGAGGCATTGCCCTCTCAGCTCCCGGGCGCATGCATGTGCTTCCCTGAAGCGTCTGGAGGACGAAAAATGTCGGTAAAAAACCTCTGCTATCGTGCAACAAAAGCATGCGTGGGTGGTTGCGCCCATGCGCGGGGGAGGGCGCATAGAAATTTGGATGTGGGCATGCATGTGCACAACACCCCCACACACACGCTCCCCCACACTCTTGGCACGCGATGGCAAAAAGGTTAGCCATCCCTGGTCTAAGCCCTTGAATCAACCACATTTTTCTGCCGCCAATCTTCCCCGAACAAACTGCAAATTTCTTCCAGCCGTAAAACTCCGTGTGTGTATTTGTATGCACCGGAAATTCATTTTTCCTTTAAAAAAAAAAGAGAAAGTGTCCTTTAAAACAACCCCCCCCCCCAAAAGGAAACCTTCTTTACAAATTTATCTTTACACCTTTTACAACGGTGTCAGTTGACACTTATTAACCTTCCTGTCAAGCTCATTAGCTCTGTGAATAAAATGAAACAAAATGCAAACAGTTTCGGTTCTCACAGAAATACTTCCCAACTCTCTGTCACAAGGCCAGAGAATGTGGAAAGGTGAGGAACAGGCGTGCCTGCCAGGAATGGTCAAAAAAGTCAAGATGGCGGCCATAACCATCTGATTGAACTTCCTCCCATGAGCTTTGGCTACACCCTTAAATGAATAGTTGTAAGCCGAGTGTTAAGTAATTAAGCTCCCCGTTGGAAGAGCGAGTATGCAGAGAAGCGTAATGAGAGTGATATGGAATAATACGCACAAACCAGCGTACAGAGACACTGAATTGTATAAAAATATAGCAGTTTACTATGTAGAAATATAGAGGTATTCAGAGTCCGGTTAACAGTCCAAGTTATACACAGTTCAAGTCATTCAGTTATCAAATAGGCAGTCTAGCACACAAAATATAGCTAACAGTTGCAAACCACAATACTTCAGCAAACACCGATCAGCTTCTAACAAAACAGAGAGAGAACAGCCATTCTGGCTCCCTCTTATAGCTGCTTGAGGTAACAAACCAATTACATCTCTTAATCATTTAAAGTAACAGTAAAGTAATCATAGCTTATATACATTGCCAAGCCAAGCCTAGGGTTACATCCCTAACACCGAGGACTGCATGTAGCTACTAGGAAGAAGTTACTGTTGGAATTCATTGTTGGAATGTATTTTTGTGCAACAACTACAGTAGTATTCAGCCCGTTGACGGTAGAATTTACAAGTTTGGCTCTATGGTATATACTCTATGTTCTTTTTATCTTCTGTTTCCTGTTGCAGTTAAAAAAAACAACCAGTTAAGCAGTAAAGTACATGGTGACTGTACACTTTGTTTGATCTGTGGTGCTGTATATAAAATCAGAATTTCTAACAGTTACACGTCGTCCTTGACTTACAATCATTTATTTAATGACCGTTCAAAGTTGCAATAGCACTAAAAAAGGAACTTAACACATGTTTTTCACACCTACGACCACCACAGCATCCCCATGGTCACGTGATCAAAATTCAGACGCTTGGCAAATGGGCACATATCAATGACGTTCGCAACATCCCGGGGTCATGCAACCTTTTGTCAAGCAAAGTCAATAGGGAAGTGAGATTCAATTAACAACCATGTTACTGAGTGGTTCACTTAACAACTGTGGGAAGAAAAGCCATAAGATGGGACAAAATTTACTTAGCTGTCTCGCTTAGCAACTACCTGAAATCGGGACTTTTCATCTACCAAGGAGGAATATTCAGTCTCTTTTAAAAAAAAAATTAATCTTTTGCCAAAACTCACAGAGGAAGGTGGGAGGGAAAAAAATCCTGATGGAACAAGGGCCCGTTGACAGCTCCAAGGGTGACAATTTACTGTCCCCGCTGATTGTCATAAAACAGAATATCCGGATAAAATTAGATTTACTAGGAGGAAGTGAAGCTCATTCAAGCCTCGGGCATAATTTGACTCGTAAAATTAACGGCCAAAACAATATTTTGCGGATGGCGCCTGGTTCGGGTCGAGTCCATATATCATTTGACAGTTTTAGCAAGCCCTGGCAGGCGGGGATGGATTCCCTTCGCCTCTTGGTGGGAGGAAGTGGCGGAGTGGGATAGAATGATGAAACGTGGGAAGGTGGAAGCATCATTACCTGGGGGCCTTTTGGAAGCAGGGAGGGTGGAGTTAAATTGCACATCACCTTTCCACCATGCCTGCAGGTGCGGGTCATGTCACTTCTGTAACTCAAACATGGAGAGGGTGTGTGTGTGTGTGTCAAAAAAGTCAAAATGGCCACTGTTCCTTCCTTCCTTCCTTCCTTCCTTCTTTTTCCTTCCTTCCTTCCTCCTTCCCTTCCTTTTCTCCACCTTTCCCTCCCTCGTCCTTCCTTTTTCCTTCCTCCCTTCCCTTTCCATCATTCCTTCGTTCCTTTGTTTCGTCTTTCCTTCTTTTTCTATCTTTGCTTCCTTCCTCTCCTCCCTTTCTTTTTTCCACCTTTCCCCCTCCCTCTTCCTTTCTTCTCTTTCTTTCTCTTTCCTTCCTTCCTTATTTTTTCCTTCCCCTCCCTTCCTTCTTTTTCTTTCTTTCTTTCCTTCCCTCCTCTCTCTTCCCCTTTTTTCCACCTTTCCCTCCCTCTTCCTTCCTTCCTTTCCTCCTCCTCCTCCTCTTTCTTCGCCTCCCTCCCTCCCCTTCTCTTCCTTCTCTCTACCTTTCCTACCCTCCCTCTTTCTTTCTTTCTTTCTTTCTTTCTTTCTTTCTTTCTTTCTTTCTTTCTTTCTTTCTTTCTTTCTTTCTTTCTTTCTTTCTTTCTCCCCCCACATTTTTAAACTACCCATCTCCCTCCGAGAGGTGCTCCAGACAGTTTACAATCGAATATTAAACTAGTAAAAACAATATATAAAAGTTTAAAGGAGGCAGGGATGCCTAAAACATGGTTAAAATGAATAAAGAGAAAGGGGGACTTTCAGGAAGTGAATCTGTCCCACTTTGGCATGGTCCTCTTGGCTTCCCACACAAATCCCACACAGCCATGTTGACAACCATTAAAAGCAATGACCAATTCTTCAGTTGTAACCTTGTGGCTGCCATCTTGACTGTTTTGACCCTTCCTAGTCTCCCCCCCCCCCCATGTCTAGATGCTCTCACTCCAGCCAGCAACCCTTGAATGAAGAGAAGGACTAGGAGTGACATGCAGCGGTGGGTTTCCCATTTTGTTACCGCTGGTTCGTCCCCCACGTTCATGCTCGCTTTGCGCGTGTGTGCGCCCCTTCCATGCCTGCACCTGGCCTTCCGCGCATCTGCTTTCCTCTTGCCTGTGCATTCCGTGCATGTTCCCGGTCTCAAAAATGTGCCTAAATAGGACGGCATAAAAGAACGGCAGGTGGGTTTGCCCACCATCAATTTCGGCTAACAGTTCAGGTGAACCGGTCTGAACCGGCTGAATTCCATCTCTGGTGACATGACAGCAGGCTTCTGATATTTGGGGGTCTCCCCCAAAGAAGAGGGAGGGGTCAACCTACTGTATTTTTTGGAATATAAGACGCACCTTTTAAACAGTCCCTGTTATTAATATGGAACAAAATTAAACACGACCACTATATCAAAACACCCATATGGCTATCTACAATGGAAGCATACATACACCCAAATGTAATTAATATGGAAAATATAGTCACATAAAAAGAGTTATTGAACAGACAGGGGGAGATCAAAACTAGATTAAAATTGGCATCACAAGGGGTGCAAGTAGAATGGTGGTCCTACTTACAGATACAATCAAGGTTTGCACAGGATAGGAAGAAGGAAGGTATTGCCAAAGACTACACAATATTAGATAAACGTTTGATACAGACAGAAAACAGGCTGATCAAAGTGTTGTATAGATTTTTGTTGGAATATAAGCTAGAGGAGGAACATGTCAAAGAAACTACGGTCGCTTGGGTGAAAAATTTCGGTTATAATGTGGAATTGGCTAAGTGGGAAAAACTTTGGATACTTAATCAGAAACTAACAATGGCTATGGTGTATAAAGAAAATCTTTATAAGATGTTCGACAGATGGCATCTCCCCCCAGCACGGCTCTCCAAAATGTTTAAAAATCTGGCCCCAAATTGTTGGAAGTGTAAAAAAACACCAGGCACTTTTTATCATATGTGGTGGACATGCAATGAGGTAAAAAAATATTGGAAAATGATTCAATCATGGTTAGAAGAAATGGTGGGAGACCAAATCTTGTTGAAACCAGAATTTTTTCTCCTAGGTTTAATACCAGAGGGGTTTAAGAAAGATACACTTTATCTAATTATACATGTACTAACTGTGGCGCGCATAACGTACGCACAATATTGGAAAAAAGAAAATACACCACCAGAGCTAGATATAATCAGGAAAGCGTTGGCCTGTGCGGAATCAGATAGGCTCACTCTTGAACTTAAAAATAAAGGGGAATCAGAATATTTTGAAGTCTGGAACAGATTTTATGATCGGTATAAGACAAGGTGACAAGACTGGAACAAACTGCATATATTGTGATTGGACAGAAGGATAGACAATGTATTAAAGTAGAATAAAGTATGGATTAAAATATAAGAATGAAGACGTGGCATAAAAGGGACAGTTAGAAGCTTGCTTAAAGGGACAGGGAAATGTCATCAGCCTTCAACCACAACATGTTCCAGCAAATGTCCCTATGTCAAAAGTCCAAAACCACAAGGTTCAATTAAAGTTCATTAATCGCACGTGGTCCATACCTGTAACAAAAGGAGAAGTAAGACCCCCATCTCCTTATAAGGCTTTTTCCTCAAGGTAACCAATAAGAAATGAGTTAAGTGTTTCCGTGTTACGCTGTCTTTGAGAGTGTGTAAGAATGCATGCTTCGGTAATGAAGGTTGTTCAGAAATTCACATCGTTAGCCATGGGCTAACTTTTCTGAACCTGGCTGCCAAATAAACTTTTCCTGTATCCTGAGAAGTCTAAGGCCTGTCATTTTCTGCAACAGTATTAAGTAGGCTAATTGTTAATGGTTGAGACTAGCTTTATATAATGTGAATGTATGGTCACTTCGACTTCGCGGCACTGCATTGTTTTAAATGTAAAAATAATAAAAATATATTCCCCCCCCCCAAAAAAGACGCACCATTTTCCCTCAAAAAAGAGGCTGAAAATCTGGGTGCGTCTTATACACTGAATACAGCATATTTTTTGCCTCAGGAATCCCATCCCCTTCACCAAAATGGCCATGCAGAGCCTTTAGTAGGCTTCCGGAGTGCTCCTGGGGGCTGGGGAGGGGGCAGAAGTGAGCGAAAAACAGACTGTTTTTTTTACTCAATTTTGCCCTCTCAGTCCCCAGGAGCACTCTATAAGCCTCCTAAAGGCTATGCATGCAATTTTTTTGACAAAAAACAGGGCTGTTTTTGTGAAAAACAGGCTGTTTTTTGCTTATTTTTGGGGGACCTCATCCCCCCGGAGCACTCTACAAACCTCCTAAAGGCTATTCATGCCCTTTTTTGAAAAGAAATGGGCCCGTTTTTGCGAAAAACGGGCCATTTTTGGGGGGTCTGCAGAGTGCAAAACCTTTTTTAAAAATTTGCCTGTACCTTGGTGCATCATACTCCGATAAATGCGGTATTCTCCAAAGCACCTGAGGGCAGGACAAGAAGCAAATGGATGGAAACGAATCAAGGAGAGAAGCAACCGAGAACTGAGGAGGAATTTTCTGACAGTGAGAATAAACTTATCGGTGGAACGACTGGCCTTCAGAAGTTGCGAATGCTCCAACACTGGACGTTTTTAAGAAGAGCCATTGGACGGCCATTTGAGCAAGGGGTTGGACTAGAAGACCTCCAAGGTCCCTTCTAACTGTGTCATTCTGTTAACCCATCGAAGGAGAACAGGCTTTCTTTCCTTCCATTGGAAATTACAATACAATACAATAGTAGAGTTGGAAGGGACCTTGGAGGTCTTCTAGTCCAACCCCCTGCATAGGCAGGAAACCCTATACCACTTCAGACAAATAGCTATCCAACATCTTCTTAAAGACTTCCAGTGTTGGGGCATTCGCAAGTTCTGGAGGCAACTTCTGTTCCACTGATTAATTGTTCTAACTGTCAGGAAATTTCTCCTCAGTTCTAGGTTGCTTCTCTCCTTGATTAGTTTCCACCCATTGCTTCTTGTTCTGCCCTCAGGTGCCTTGGAGAATAGTATGACTCCCTCTTCTTTGTGGCAACCCCTGAGATATTGGAAGACTGCTATCTTGTCTCCCCTAGTCCTTCTTTCTCTTAAGCTAAACATACCCAGTTCCTGCAACCGTTCTTCATATGTTTTAGTCTCCAGTCCCCTAATCATCTTTGTTGCTCTTCTCTGCACTCTTTCTAGAGTCTCAGCATCTTTTTTACATCGTGGCGACCAGAACTGGATGCCGTATTCCAAGTGTGGCCTTACCAGGGCATTATAAAGTGGTATTAACCCTTCACGTGATCTTGATTCTATCCCTCTGTTTATGCAGCCTAGAACTGTGTTGGCTTTTTTGGCAGCTGCTGCACACGGCTGGCTCATATTTAAATGGTTGTCCACTAGGACTCCAAGATCCCTCTCACAGTTACTACTACTGAGCAAGGTAGCACCTATACTAAATTGAAAGAAACCAGCAATTTTATGATAGTGGGGCCTCTGGTGTTGCTTTCCCCGTGTGAAATTTGGGGAAGGCAAGATTTGATAGGACGTGACAAGGGTGGCGGAAGAACCAGAGTCTCATCCAGTGTGACTAAACTCCCAATTTTACCCCTTGCTTTGTAACCTCCGCAGCTGAGACACCCCATTAGGCTGGCCCCATCTGTTGAAGCAGGGCCTTGGCCTTCTCCATGCTTCCCACTCACGCCTCCTCACAGATGTCGCACACGTCAAGAGGCTTTCTCTCCGCTTAATCCAGGTTCTGCGTTTCCTGTGTTTGAAAGCAGTGGAAATAACAATTGTGGGATATTCCTCCCTGGAGACTCACTCCGATAACATTTCACATTCATTCATCCATCAAAAAAAACCACCGCTGGTTTTCCCTCCCATAGGAGCAAGAGGGGAAGAAAATACAAGAAGAAGAAAGGGAGGGAAGGAGGGAGGGAGGAAGAAAAAAAGGAAGAGGGAAGGAAGGAAAGAAAGAAGGAAGGAACAAAGGGAAAGAGGGAGGGAGGGCTGGAGGAAGGAAGGAAGGAAAAGGATGGAGGGAAGGAAGAAGAAAGGAAGGAAAAAGGAAGGTAGGAGGTCTGGAGGAAGGAAGGAAAGGAAGGGAGGAAGAAAAAATGAAGGGAGGGACAAAGAAAGAGAGGGAAAAAGGGAGGGAGTGCTGGAGGAAGGAAAGAAGAAAAAAGGAAGGAGGGAAAGAAGAAAGGAAGGAAAAAGGAAGGGAAGGTGGGAGGTCTGGAGGAAGGAAGGAAGGAAAGGGAGGGAGGAAGGAAAAAGAAAGGGAGGGTGGAAGGAAGGGCCAAAGAAACGAAGGGAAAAAGGGAAGGGGTGCTGGAGGAAGGAAGAAAGAAAAAAAGGAAGAAACGAAGGAAAAAGGAAGGAAGGAAAGAAGGAAGGAAGGGAGAGCTGGAGGAAGGAAAGAAAGAAGGAAGGAACAAGAAGAGAAAGGGGGAGGGCTGGAGGAAGGAAGGAAGGAGGGAATGAAGGAAAAAAGGAAGGCAGAAAGGAAGGAGGGAAGGGAGAAAGAAAGAAAGAAAGAAAGAAAGAAAGAAAGAAAGAAAGAAAGAAAGAAAGAAACTTAGCCCTCTCACACCACGAAGCATCATTTGAGGCTCTGAAGATGATGGGAAGAGAAGGAAGAGCAGCTGGGCACCAAAACTTCGATTAAACCCAGCTGTCCAATTTTATTCCAGTAGCTGGACCTCAGAGGTGTGTAAATATTGATCCAATCCGGTTTTGTTCTCTTTCCCCATCTTCTTTCTTCCGGAAAAAGCCAGCGGTGAGTTTTTAAGCTAGCCAGTAAACGAAGCAACCCAACCCATCAGGGAGCCCTGGCTGGCAGCCACCAAACTTCCAACTTGAAATAAATCAAAGTTTTGGATAACACCAAAAGGTCCCTCCCCCCCCCCCCCGCCGCCCTCTCAGGACAGACGAGAATAACAGAGTGGGAAGGGACCTTGGAGGTCTTCTAGTCCAACCCCTGGTGCAAGCAGGAGATCCTATACCCGTGATGGTGAATCTACGGCACGCGTGCCACAGGAGGCACATGGAGCCTTCTCTGCGGACACACCAGCCATCCCCCCCAGAATAGCTCCACCACGCATCTGCGCAGGCCTCCTGCTGGCCAGCTGATTTTCGGGGCTTTGCCACGCATGCGGGAGACGGGTGTGCATGCATAACAGCAGTGGTGGGTTGCTGCGGGCACGGCCTCACTACGGCCGTACCGATAGCGGCCAGGAGCAGCTGAGAGCGTACCGGTACGGTAGCTCGTTTGGTCTACCTGCCCACCCGTGGTCTATAGGCTGTTTTTATGCCAAAAGGCACACTGCGCACGCGCCCTGATAAACAGCTGGGTGTCGCAGGGACGGTGGATTGTGCATGTGTGCTCAGCACATGTCAGGCTCGTGCATGGCAGACTGCGATCAGCGTACCGGTAGCGATAGTAAGAGCAACCCACCATTGCATGAGGGGGTGGGGAAGGAGTGGGGGGTCCCCCCCTCGGTGCACCACTTTTGGTCCCAGGAGGCTTTGAAGGCCTCCTTGAAAGGGGGCACCGGGGGGGGGGCAGTGGCGCCTCCTCGCACAGTTTTCGGTCCCAGGTGGCCTCAGGGAGTGCAAAAAATTTTGCGCATCGAACAAGCAGTAATGCCCGCAGCACTCCACTCTGGGTTAGATTCACTGACTGATAACAACCATTTGACCAACTTAACAACTGCAGTGACTCACTTAACAACCATGTCAAGAAAGGTAGTAAAATGGGCCAAAGTTCACTTATAACCCGTTGTCTCATTTAGCAACAGAAACTTCGGGCTCAATTGTGGTCATAACTTTACTTTATTCATATTTATAGACCGCCCCCTCTCCCAAAAGGGACTCGTAGAAAAGTAGAGGTTTACCCGTAAGGAACAAAATAAAAAGATGTACCGTAATACGATAATGTGATAAAATAAAATAATGGGATAAAATAAAATGATAATAAAATAAAATAATAAAACAAAATAAAATAAGAAGATATAAAATGTAAATAAAAATGATAAAATAAAATGATAAAAATAAATAAAATAAAATGATAAAATAAAATAGTGATAAAATAAACTAAATTATAAAAAATAAAATAAATAAAATAAGTAATAAATAAAATAAATAATAAAATAAATAAAATAAATAAAATAAACAAATAAACAAATAAATAAAATAAATAAAATAAATAAAATAAATAAAATAAATAAAATAAATAAAATAAATAAAATAAATAAAATAAATAAAATAGATAAAATAAATAAAATAAATAAAATAAATAAAATAAACAAAATAAATAAAATAAAATAATACCAATCCCCAAAAGCATCATTACTCTTCCATCTCTTCACTGTCTCTTTTTCCCAATCCCCCACTTCTAAAAATAACACAATAAGATTTGTTTGTGCATCTCCCCCCACCACTTTCCCCTTAAGACAAGATAATTGCTGTGCAAGAGAATTCAGATTTATGCAAACACCTGAAGAGACCTTGGATTTCTCTTGTGCATACAGATGAGTTGGGGATGGGAAGTGGGGGGGGGAGGGGCGGGCGGTGGGAGAGAAATTTGCACATTTGAAATAGTCTCTTTCTCTCTTTTCCCTCCGGCTTAAAAGGTGCAATTCACAAGTGACAAAACCGCCTTGGTGAAAAGAGAAGGGGGAGAAATTATGTATTTCCTCACTTCCTCCTGAATGTGTGAACGTTCCTCCTTGGCGGAGTTGTTTTGCAGGGTTGAGGGTTTATAGGTAGTCCTCGACGTACGACCACAACAGAGCCCAAAATTTCTGTTACTAAGTGAGACAGTTGTTAAGTGAGTTTTGCCCCATTTTACAACTTTTCCTCGCCACATTTTGGAGGGTGAATCAGAGCCATCGTTAGATGAGTCCCACAGTCGTTAAGGGAATCAGTGGCTTCCCCATTGAATTTGCTCGTCACAAGGCCGCAAAAGGGGAAATACGTAAGCCTGCGATGCTACAACCGTCATAAATGTGAGTCAGTTGTCAAGCATCCCAATGTAGACCATGGGAAGGCTGCAACGGTCATAAGTGTGAAAAACGGTCGTAAGTCAACTTTTTTCAATGTCTGTTGTAAATTCAAATGGTTAGTTGGATTGTTGTCAGTCAAGGACTACCTGTATTAAGAAATCTTTTTCCTCCTCTGTTCACAATGGATTGTTTGTTTACTCCAATTGCTTCTTATTCCAGGGATGAGGTGATAACTCAAAATATGTCATAACTAATCAGGGCTCTCCTTCTGCTTCAGCCACTAAGTCCCATTCATGGTCAGAAGGCAATCAGAATAGCAATAGCACTTAGACTTACACTGGATAGTATAGTATAGTATAGTATAGTATAGTATAGTATAGTATAGTATAGTATAGTATAGTATAGTATAGTATAGTTCAGTACAGTATAGTATGAATAGAATAGAATAGAACAGAATTACAGAATAGAATAGAATAAAATGAAATAACAGAGTTGGAAGGGACCTTGGAGGTCTCCTAGTCCAACCCCCTGCCTAGGCAGGAAACCCTATACCGTTCCAGACAAATAGCTATCCAACATCTTCTTAAAGGCTTCCAGTGTTGGGGCATTCACAACTTCTGGAGGCAACTTCTGTTCCACTGATTAATTGTTCTCACTGTCAGGAAATTTCTCCTCAGTTCTAAGTTGCTTCTCTCCTTGATTAGTTTCCACCCATTGCTTCTTGTTCTACCCTCAGGTGCCTTGGAGAATAGTTTGACTCCCTCTTCTTTGTGGCAACCCCTGAGATATTGGAAGACTTCTATCATGTCTCCCCTAGTCCTTCTTTTCATTCAACTAGACATACCCAGTTCCTGCAGCCGTTCTTCATATGTTTGAGCCTCCAGTCCCCTAATCATCTTTGTTGCTCTTCTCTGCACTCTTTCCAGAGTCTCCACATCTTTTCTGCATACTTTACATCATCATTGGAGGTTTTTAAGAAGATACTGCACAGTCACTTGTCTGAAATGTTATAGGGTCTCCTGCTTGAGTAGTAGACTAACAGAATAACAGAGTGGGAAGGGACCTTGGAGGTCTTCTAGTCCAACCCCCTGCCTAGACAGGAAACCCTATACCGTTTCAGACAAATGGCTATCCAACATCTTCTTAAAGACTTCCAGTGTTGGGGCATTCACAACTTCTGGAGGCAACTTCTGTTCCACTGGTTAATTGTTCTAACTGTCAGGAAGTTTCTCCTCAGTTCTAAGTTGCTTCTCTCCTTGATTAGTTTCCACCCATTGCTTCTTGTTCTACCCTCAGGTGCCTTGGAAAATAGTTTGACTCCCTCTTCTTTGTGGCAACCCCTGAGATATTGGAACACTGCTATCATGTCTCCCCTAGTCCTTCTTTCTCTTAAGCTAAACATACCCAGTTCCTGCAACCGTTCTTCATATGTTTTAGTCTCCTAATCATCTTTGTTGCTCTTCTCTGCACTCTTTCTAGAGTCTCCACATCTTTTCTACATTGTGGCGACCAAACCTGAATGCCGTATTCTAAGTGGTTGACAGAGTCAGCCTCTTGCCCCCAACAATCTGGGTCCTTATTTTACTGACCTCGGAAGGATGGACAGCTGAGTCAACCTTGAGCCTGGTGAGATTCGAACTGCCAAATTGCCGGCAGTCAGCAGAAGTAGCCTGCAGTACTGCACTCTAACCATTGCACCACTGCAGCTCATAATAGGGTTGGGAGGGACTTTGGAGGTCTTCTAGACCAACCCTCTTCTCACGCAGGAAACTCAAAGTTTTCGAGTTACGACCATAATGGAGCCTTAACGGTTGTAGGTCATAACGCTGTAAAACTTTTTTTTTGCAGTGGTCGTTAAGCGGATGTGGAGGTTGTAAAATAATTGCAGCAGTCGTGAGGTGAAGCCATTGCTCACTCTGAGATGGTTTTGCTGAAAGCTGGAAGTCAGTACAGGTAATCCTTGATTTACGACCACAATTGAGCCCAAAGTTTACGTTGCTAAGCAAAACAGTTGTTACATGAGTTTCCTCCTCATTTTACAACCTTTCTTCACACAGTTTTTAAGTGGATCCCTGCATGTGACACGGATGTTAAGTGAATCTGTCTTCCCCATTGACTTTGCTCATCAGAAGTTTGCAAACAGGGGATGACGTGACCCCGGGACTTTGCAACTGTCATAAATATGAGTCAATTCTCAAGCATCTGAATTTTGAGGGTCCTTTGCAGAGGTGATATTCAGCCAGTTTGGACTGGTTCCGCCGAACCGGTAGCGGAAATCGCTCTCTATACCATCCTATTTAGGCACTTTTTTGAGGCTGGTCCCCTGCACACAAGGTGCACGCATGAGCAAAGCACATGCGCTGAAAGCCAGGAGCTGTTGTGGTCTACTGGCAGCCTGCAGAGCTGGCAGCAGATTCGGACAGTGAGGAGGTTGGGGAGGAACATGGGCCAGTCCTGGAGTGTGGGGAAGGCTCTGATGGATGCTCTGCGTCAGAAGCAGAGAGGGGTCTAGGGCCATCTGTTAGTTATGTGCTGCCTCCTGAGCCACCAGAGTTGGACATCAGTGAGGCAGAGGAACAGGGGGAGCTTGTTCCCAGTGCGCGCATGCGCAGAGCTGCCAGGAGGCAAGAACAGTTAAGACAAAAGAGACGACTTGGGAGTAAGGCTTGGAGGTGATTGGCCCCTCCCATAGGACATAAAGGAGGAGCAAAGGCACGTGAGCCTTTGCAGGAGGCAACTTTGTTCGTGCTGGTCGGTTTAAATTCTGAAGCTCCGTTTTGACTCTTTGCTCCAGGTGGCCATGCAAGCTAATTGCCAGTGAGGTCTTTGGCAGTGTTTCAAGGAAGATAAAGGTGGGTGCTTATCAGCCTTATCCCGAAAGACTTTGGCAGACTACTGTTGGACTCTTCACAAACTGTTTGTGACTAATTACGGGCTGTGAATGAACATAATTCACAGCCTTTGAAATAAAAAGATGGTTTTGGGGACTAAGCGTGTGCTTTTTACTGCATCAGGAAGCCTAGGTCAGAACAGGTGTATGCGTGGGAGGGGCCTGTGCGCCTGCGAAGTGTGTGTGCGTGGGGGGGGGGGGCGAACCGGTGGTAACAAAATGTGAAACCCACCCCTGGTCCCTTCCAATTCTGTTACTCTGTAATTCTGTACTTTGTAGTGTCTTTGCTCAGATTTAACGACGGGTGAAAAGAAGAAAGCGTGAATATTTCATGTAGCAATCTCAGGAGATCATCAAATAAGAGACAAAGAATTGGGGGGAAAACAGAAAGAATCAAGATCTGGAAACGAAAACTGAAAAAATTGTGCCATGAATCAAGCGTGGTGGTCCCAGTGATTTATCGGCACACACGGTGCGGTGCCCAAAAGTCTGGGATGGCAACTTAGAAAATTTGCACACCGAAAACATTTCCATCTGTCAATTACAAAAGGCCAAAAGGCTTGAATTTGCACGGGGACATCCTCGGTTCTTGGGAGGAACTCAGTGTGAATGAAAGCCAACACAGCCAACTAAAGAATTGGCAGCTGTGGCTTCACAGTGTTGTGTATATAATAATAATAGGTTTGTTTTCCAGACCTTGTGCGGATGAGGCACAAGGAAACAATCCAACACTTTCCAGATTAAGCGCCAATATTTAGTGGAGATAAATGTGCTGTTTGCGTACAGGATACAGAATAACAGAGTTGGAAGGGACCTTGGAGGTCCTCTGGTCCAACCCACTGCTAGAGCAGGAGACCCCCATTCCAGGGATGTCAAACTCAAGGCTCGCGGACTGAATCCAGCCCGTGATGTGGTTGGATTTGGCCCACGCGGCCATTCGGGAAACGATAAGGAGCTGGTCTGTGTTGCTTTGGGGAGAGAGAGAGAGAGAGAGAGAGAGAGAGAGAGATTGATACCCTCTGTTGGGCTTTGAATTTGAGCTTGTATTCTGATTCATTGTCAGACTCCAGTGGGGCCATGCAGGGGTCAACCATCACCCAGCAAGAGTCAACCAAGTCCCAGGCTTGGTTGACTCTTGCTGGGTGATGATGTAACGAAAGGGCTTTGGGGTTCTTATTATGGCTCTGCCTGAAGGAGGTAAATCTGTGTTATGTAGAATAGACTGGCTCAGGCCTTAATGTCTCATTGACAAACCACAGGAACCACTTACATGAGTGATGTCAAACTGGCAACGCTCCCGGGCCACTCCCAGTTCGTCCGCCCCAACCACAGCCCTCCTCCTTCCCTGGACCCTAGAGGACAACTGCAAATGCTGATCCGGCCCTCAATGAAATTGAGTTTGACACCCCTGCCTTATCCCATTTCAGACAAGTGGCTGCCCAGTCATTTCTTGAAAACCTCCAGTGATGAAGCACCCACAGCTTCTGGAGGCAAGCAGTTCCACTGGTTAATTGTCCTCACTTTCAGGAAGTTTCTCCTTAGTTCCAGGTTGCTTTTCTCCTTGGTTAGTTTCCACCCATTGCTTCTTGTTCTGCCTTCAGGTGCTTCGGAGAATAGAGTAGATTGACTGAGTTGGAAAGGACCTTGGAGGTCTTCTTGTACAACCCCCTGCTCGGGCAGGAAACCCGCCAGCATTTCAGACAAACACGGGGAAAGCCAGGTTCACTTAACGACCGTCTTACTAACTTAACCACTGCGGTAATTCACTTAACAATCGTGGCAAAAGTCACTTAACAAATGTCTCTCTGAACCACAGGAATAATGGGCTCCATTGGGGTTATAAGTCAAGGACTACCTATGGTGGAGAAATGTACGGGTAGTCCTTGACTTACAACAGTTCATTTAGTGACCGTTCAAAGTTTCAGAAAAAGGTGACTTATGACTGTTTTTCACACCTACGACCATTGCACAGCATCCCCCCCCCAAGATCACGCGATCAAAATTCAGACGCTTGGCAACTGGCTCATATTTATGACGGTTGCAGTGTCCTGGTGTGTGTGTGTGTGTGTGTGTGTGTTTGTGTGTGTGTGTGATGTGTGATGTGATCCCCTTTTGAAGTCAGATTCACGTCTCCACCATGTGGCCAATTTACCAACTGCAGTGATTCACTTAACAACGTGGGGCAAGAAAAGTCGCAAAATGGGGGCAAAGCCCACATCGCCAATGTCTCGCTTCGCAACAGGAAATTTGGGCTTCCATTGTGGTCGTAAGTCGAGGACTGCCTGTGTTTATCATCTGGGACTGGGCTCCACCCTTCTTCAAGCACAGGGGTGGGTGAAAACCCCCTGCTCTCAAACAGTGCGCAAAAGAAGTGTGAATGCAGAATGAAAACTGCGAAGAAATATTTACGCTAGGCATGGATTGCATGTGGGAATGCAAATAAGGTGTCAGTGTGGGTGTGAAAATATGCACACACACATAGGAGCAATGTTCTCTAGGATGGGTGCAGATTTAAGGGAACCAGCCTGAAATTCACCAGTTGTCAGGGTTCCAAGCAACACCCCCAGAGAAAGAAGACTCCGAGGGTTTGAGTTCCTCAAAGTTCCACTTTATTAGAGATGTCATATTGGCACATCTGGGAAAAGCCGAATCTGAAAGCTTCCAGGTTTTCCCCACCCAAAAGAAAGTCCAAGTCCCTGCCCAGCACCCACATGGCCCAATCAGGCACCGTCCCAACTGGAGATGCCTCCCAGTCGCCCCACTCCAGGTGCAGGGCAGGATGTCCTTGATTCGCTGAGAAAAGAATGTTATTTTGACATTCCACTCCCGTGTTCTGACCGAGGCTTCAAAAGAGCATGAACCAAACTCCTTGTCCCAGCTAAAACCCCTTTTATTAATTGACTGTGAATTCTGCTCATTCACCTCCAGCAAAGTCTTTCAAGGGAGGATTTACGGTCACAGACCTTATCTGGCTTGGAGAGCTGATAGGTTGATATCTGCAAAATTTGGCAAGGAGTCTCGGAGAGTCACGAACCAATTAAGCAAACTTCTTGTCTCCTGCAAACTCCACTCCCCTTTTGCTCCTCTTTTATTTCCTCTGGGAGGGGCCATTCATCGTCCACCTGTGGCCTTACTCCCAAGTCGACCCCTGTTCTTTAGCTGTTCCCTTCGTCTGGCCACTCTGCGCATTTGCCCACTGGGAACAGGCTCCAGCTGTTCTTCTGCCCCACTGATGTCTGACTCTGAAGGCAGCTGATAACTGTCAGATGGCCTGGCCCCCTCTCTGCCTCCAACACAGAGCCCTCATCAGAGCCTTCCCCAGACTCCAGGACTGGCCCAGGTTCCTCCCCAACCTCCTCACTCTCCGAATCTGCTGCCAGCTTCACTGGGCACTGGCAGGCCACAGCAGTCTTTGACTCTCCAAGAAAGGAATGTTATTATGACTATATATCTCCCATACTCCATATTATCCCCCCCCCCACCAGTTTAAAGGTGGCAAGCCAGAAGGCCCAATGCAAAAGATGGCTTCCAGATGTGACACCAGTGTCTTTAGGAAGTCAAATGTCATTCATTACATTACATGTCCTCAACTTACAGCCATTCATTTAGTGACTGAGGTTGCAACGGCACTGAAAAAAGTGAACGATGACCATGTTTCACACTTACGACTGTTGCAGCATCCCCACCTGATGAAAATTCAGGGGCTTGGCAGCTGGCTCATGTTTAGGGCGGCTGCAGTGTCTCGGAGTCACGCAATCCCCTTTTGCAACCATCTGACCAGCAAAGCTGGTCAGAAATGCACAGATACAGTATAGGTGGTACCTTGCTCAATAGTAGTAACTGTAGTAACTGTGAGAGGGATCTTGGAGTCCTAGTGGACAACCATTTAAATAGGAGCCAGCCGTGTGCAGCAGCTGCCAAAAAAACCAACACAGTTCTAGGCTGCATCAACAGAGGGATAGAATCAAGATCACGTGAAGGGTTAATACTACTTTATAAGGCCTTGGTAAGGCCACACTTGGAATACGGCATTCAGTTTTGGTCACCACGATGTAGAAAAGATGTGGAGACTCTAGAAAGAGTGCAGAGAAGAGCAACAAAGAAGATTGGAGGTCTGGAGACTAAAACATATGTAGAACTTTACTTTACTTTTATTTAATTTATAAACCGCACCCTCTCTCCCAAGAGACTCGGGGCGGTATACAGTCATTTTTAAAAACACAATATAAATACATATAGATATAGATGGAGGCGGCGGCGTGCAAACTGTACAATCACAATTAAAATTAAAAATTAGAAATACGTTAAAAACTACCCCTAGAAAACTATCCCAGGATAAAATGTTTGCCAGGAGGATAAAGATGGGACTATAAATGGGCTAGGCCAGCCAATTGGAACAGGTGGGTCTTGAGTTTCTTGTGGAAGGAGCGGAGGTCAGTAGTGGTTCTGATATTGGGGGGGAGGTCATTCCAGAGGGTTGGGCCCATCACAGAGAAGGCTCTACTCCTGGGCGCCGCCCGTTGGCATTGCTTGGTGGACGGTACCCGGAGGAGTCCCTCTCTGTGAGAGCGAATTGGTCACAGGGATGTATGTGGGAGGATGCGATCCTGCAAGTAACTAGGTCCTGAGCCATGGAGCGCTTTAAAGATGGTAATCAGCACCTTGAAACGCACCCGAAAAACCACAGGCAGCCAGTGCAGCTCGCGCAGGAGAGGTGTTATGTGGGAGTATCTCGTACTTCCCATGACAGCCCGCGTGGCCGCGTTCTGAACTAGCTGTAGTCTTCAGGTACATCTCAAGGGGAGCCCCATGTAGAGAGCGTTGCAGTAGTCCAGGTGGGACGTCACCAGCACATGAGTGACTGTGCGAAGGGCGTCCCGGTCCAATAGGGGGCGCAATTGGCACACTAGGCGAACCTGGTGGAACGCCCCCCTCGCCACGGCTGCCACATGGTCATCCATCGACAGCCAGGTATCTAGGAGGACGCCCAAATTGCATGCCCGCTCCACGGGGGGCAATTGCTCGCACCCAATGGCCAGCGATGGAGTCCACTGGTTGAACCGGGGCGCCGGTAGCCACAGCCACTCCGTCTTGGAGGGGTTGAGCCTGAGTCTGTTGTCCCCCATCCAGACCCCAACGGCTTCCAAGCACCGGGACATCATTTCGACGGCCTCGTTGGGGTGGTTTGGGGTGGAGATGTACAGCTGCGTATCATCAGCGTACAGGTGGTACCCGACCCCAAAACCACGGATGATCTCACCCAGCGGCTTCATATATGTGTTGAACAGGAGGGGTGAGAGGACTGACCCCTGCGGCACCCCACAAGTGAGTGACCTCAGGGTCGACCTCTGCTCCCCTGCCAACACACTTTGCGTCCGGTCGGAGAGGTAGGAGCAGAACCACCGCAAAACGGTGCCCCCCACTCCCATCCCCTCCAGCCGGCGCAATAGGATACCATGGTTGATGGTATCAAAAGCCGCTGATAGATCTAATAGGACCAGGATCGAGGAACATCCCCTATCTCTGGCCCTCCAGAGATAATCCACCAACGCGACCAAGCCGTCTCCGTGCTGTGCCCAGGCCGGAAACCGGACTGGCGCAGATCTAGATAATCGGTTTCCTCCAGGTGATGCGGGAACTGTTGTGCCACCACACTGGAAGTCTTTAAGAAGACAATACAATACAATACAATAGCAGAGTTGGAAGGGACCTTGGAGGTCTTCTAGTCCAACCCCCTGCTTAGGCAGGGAACTCTATAACGTTTCAGACAAATGGATATCCAACATCTTCTTAAAGACTTCCAGTGTTGGGGCATTCACAACTTCTGGAGGCAACTTCTGTTCCACTGGTTAATTGTTCTCACTGTCAGGAAATTTCTCCTTCTCTCCTTGATTAGTTTCCACCCATTGCTTCTTGTTCTACCCTCAGGTGCCTTGACTCCCTCTTCTTTGTGGCAACCCCTGAGATAGCCATTTGTCTGAAACGGTATAGGGTTTCCTGCCTAGGCAGGGGGTTGGACTAGAAGACCTCCAAAGTCCCTTCCAACTCTGCTATTTATTTGTATTATATTGTAAAGCTATTTGGAACCCTGACACAACAGGAAAGCCAGATTAACTTAACAACCGGGCGACTGATTTAACCACTGCAATGATTCACCTAACAAACGTGGCAAG
Source organism: Natrix natrix natrix (assembly GCA_029891615.1). Classification (NCBI taxonomy): domain Eukaryota; kingdom Metazoa; phylum Chordata; class Lepidosauria; order Squamata; family Natricidae; genus Natrix; species Natrix natrix. The sequence continues at coordinate 150,381 of JAKRSK010010972.1, forward strand.
CAACGTCGTAAAATGGAGCAACAGCCAATGCCTCACTTAGCAACAGAAACTTGACACCACCCCGTGGTGGTCGTACATTGAGGTCTCCCTATGCAGGAGGGTAAACCTTTTATCATGCGATTCACTTAACAACCGCCGTCATTTGCTGAACAGCTGTGGCGAGAAAGGTCGTAAAATCGACTGACTTAACAACCGTCTTGCTTAGCGATGGAGATTCTGCTCCCGATTGCGGTCGTAAGTCGAGGAGTACCTGTCTGCGTCGGATGAAAGAGGACTCTCCCCGTGCAATTGAGAAGTGCTCTATCCTTCTACATATGGCTTGGTTACGTTTTTTCCCCCCACAGCTTCTCCTCAAAGGTGAGAATTTACAACTTGCATAAACCGCTTCTCCAAAATGCATTTGGGTTTCGATCAAATTTGCATTCTTCACTTAATTTTATTCTTTTCGCCTCCCCAATATCATCTGTTCCATTTCGGCTTCTCTTTGAACTTTTTTTCCATTTTTCCTTTGCCGAGTTGGCATGAAATCCAGAAGTATCTGCGGACAAAGTTTTCCCCTCCTCCACCCCCCCTTTTTTTTTTGGCCATGCGAGAACCTTCATCTGTAAATTGGCGTGCCTTTCCCTCCAGGAATATAAATTCCTCACCGTAGAATTTTCGGAAAGGCTGCGAGAATCAAAGCCCGTTTTCATCCCCCATTTCGGAAATGCAAATTCCATCCGGCGAAAGGGGAAATCAAAGGATCGTAAAGCATGGGATAAAGAATAGCCTGTCTAAAATAAAACTGCAAGATGTACAAAACCTGAAAGAACGGCAGAATAACAGAGCGGGGAGGGACCCTGGAGGTCTTCTAGTCCAGCCCCCCTGCTCAACCAGGAAACCCTGCGTACTATTTCAGACAAGTGGCTATCCAACATCTCTTCCAGTGATGGAGCAAATACAACTTCGGGTGGCAAGCTATTCCACCGATTAATTGTTCTAACTTTCAGGAAGTTTCTACTTAATTCCAGGTTGCTTCTCTCCTTGATTAGTTTCCACCCATTGCTTCTTGTTCTGCCCTCAGGTGCCTTGGAGAATAGTTTGACTCCCTCTTCTTTGTGTCAGCCTCTGAGATATTGGAATTCTGCTATCATGTCTCCCCTAGTCCTTCTTTTCATCACACTAGACATAACCAGTTCCTGCAACTGTTCTTCTTATGTTTTAGCCTTCAGTCCCCTCATCATCTTTGTTGCTCTTCTCTGCATCCTTAATAGACCCCACCAATAATAGGGGACACACGGTCGACCTGATTTTTGTCTCTGGGCAGTGGATGAATGATCTAGATTTAGGGGATATTTCTATTCAACCCTTGTCATGGTCTGATCATTTCCTCATCAGGCTTGACTTCCATACTGCTACCCCTCGCCGCAGGGAGGTGGAACCGACTAGATGGTTCCGCCCCAGGTGCCTGATGGACCCTGAAAGGTTCGTGATGGAGCTTGGGACTTTTCCTGAATCCCTTGCTCACAGTTCGACCGAAGCCCTAGTGAAAGCCTGGGATAGGGCGGCCACTGGGGCCTTGGATCGCGTTGTGCCTTTGCGGCCTCTGACTCGGTGTCGATCCTGGGTGGCTCCATCGTTTACCAAGGAGCTCCGGGAGATGAAATGCCAGAAAAGACGCCTAGAGAGTGGTTGGAGGGCCAGCCGGTCCGAATCTGATCGAATTCATATTAAATCCTACTTAGTGGCGATAAAAGCGGCAAAACGGCAACATTTTCCCACTCTTATCACGTCTGCAGATAACTGCCCAGCTGCCCTGTTTAGGGTGACCCGTTCCTTACTTAACCAAGAAACTGGGAATGACCCCTTGCAGGGTAGGGCTGAAGAATTTGTTCAGTATCTGCAGGATAAAATCGCTCAGATCTGGACAGGCTTGGACTCTGACTGAGTAGATTCGGGCGAGTCGACGGAGATGAATCTTATGGAGAAAATCTGGGATGAGTTTGATCCTGTGACCCCCGAGGGCATGGACAGGATTATGGGGAGACTCAGTGCTGCCACTTGTGTGCTGGACCCGTGTCCCTCTTGGTTAGTTTCGGCTTCCTGGGAGGTGACACGAGGCTGGCTCCAGGCGATTACCAACGCTTCATTGAGAGAGGGGTTTTTTCCCACCACCTTGAAGGAGGCGGTGGTGAGGCCCCTCCTTAAGAAGCCTTCCCTGGACCCAGCTTCTTTAGCCAACTATCATCCGGTCTCCAACCTTCGCTTTGTAGCGAAGGTTGTCAAGAGTGTGGTAGCACGTCGGCTTCCCCAGTACCTGGATGAAGCTGTCTACCTGGATTCATTTCAGTCGGGTTTCAGGCCCGGGTACAGCACGGAGACGGCATTGGTCGCGTTGGTCGATGATCTCTGGCGGGCCCGGGACAGGGGCTGCTCCTCTGTCCTGGTCCTATTAGACCTCTCGGCGGCTTTCGATACCATCGACCATGGTATCCTACTGCGACGGCTCGGGGGGTTGGGAGTGGGGGGCTTTGTTTTACGGTGGTTCTCCTCCTAACTGTCGGATCGGTCACAGTTCATGTTGACTGGAGGGCAGGGATCGACCCCCAGGCGCGTCACTTGTGGGGTGCCCCAGGGGTCGGTTCTCTCACCCCTCCTGTTCAACATATACATGAAACCGCTGGGCGAGATCATCCGTGGTTTTGGGGTACGGTATCATCAATATGCTGATGATACCCAACTTTTCATCTCTACCCCAGACCACCCAAACGATGCCCTCGACGTGATGTCCCGATGCCTGGCTGTGCGGATCTGGATGGGGAGGAACAGGCTCAAGCTCAATCCCTCCAAGACTGAGTGGCTGTGGTTTCCGTCATCCCGATTTGTGCATCTTGTTCCATCTTTGATGATAGGGGGAGAAATTTTAGCCCCCTCAGAGAAGGCCCGTAATCTGGGAGTCCTCAGAACGCAACTCAGCGCAATACAATACAGTATGGTATGGTACAGTACAGTACAATACAATGCAGTGCAGTACAGGACAGGACAATAGAGTGCAGTGTAATGCAATGCAATACTATGCAACACAATGTAATACAAAACAGTGCAATGCAATGCAGTACAAGATCGTGCCGTGCCATGCAGTGCAATACAACACAACACAATATAGTATAGTACAATGCAGTGCAGTGCAGTGCAGTGCAAGTCAATGCATTACAATGCAACGCAATGTGATACAAAACAGTGCAATGCAATGCAGTACAATACCGTACCGTGCATTGCAGTGCATTGCAGTACAGCACAACACAATTTGGTTTAGTACAATACAATGCAGTGCAGTGCAATTCAATACATTACAATGCAACGCAATGTAATACAAAACAGTGCAGTGCAAATGCAGTGCAATACAGTACCGTACAGTGCATTGCAGTACAACACAACACAATATAGTATTTTGCAGTGCAGTGCAGTGCAGTGCAGTGCAGCGCAGTGCAGTGCAATGCAATGCAATGCAATGCAATACAATACAATACAATACAATTACTGCATTCCCCTGTGCCACCAGGGATCCTTTTATATACAAGGGAACAAATGTCTCCTTGGAGAACATTTTGATGTGTGGAGGATGTTTAATTTTAGGGAAACAAGGCTGAATGCTGGCCATAAATGCGAGGACCAGCCCTAAGCCCATTTTTTCAGCAGCACCTTAACTTCGAGCTTTGGCTAAACGAATGGGCATACGTCAAGGACTACTTGTAACCTAAAAGAAGACCGACACTAAACGAATGGTTGTAAATCGAAGACTACCTATAATATAAAAAAAAGGCCGGCTTCCAGACGCCTGATTCGTGCTCCCACCGTCACCCCCCTTCGAGGACCTAACTTTGAACCATCGCTAAACGAACGGGGATAAATTGAGGACCACCTGAAAAGCAAGCAGGGTTTGTTTTTTTTGGGGGGGGGGGAAGAAAATGAAAATAAAAGCCATACTTTTCACCGCCAGGGACCCAGCCGTGTCATCTGGGCAGTTGGGGAAGGAAAAAAAACCACAAACGCTGCAATTACAATATAACTCTTGACTTCTGTTAATTAAAAGGCCCCTGTGTCTGTTTGGGAATGCGTGATGAGCTGCTTGATTAAAACCAGATCATTTATTCAGAATGAGCATTTCGGGGTGGGGGTGGGGGAGGAGAAGACAGGCGAGGGGACGAGGGGGGGGGAGGAGGAGAGGAGGGGGGAGCGAAATTGCTTTTGTTTGCACCAATTACTCTATTTTAAAACTCCTGGCTGTGATCACACTAATAAAAAGCTTGTCACTTCCCCTGTCATGTCATTCAGAGGGTTGCTGGCGCTTTCTCGCCTCCGTGGGGGCCATTGCGGCTTTCGATGGGTAATGGCGAGCGGGGAAAGGGGGACGACGACAGAGAGAGACCCTGCACAATGACCGACACCCCCCTCACTCCCTCACTCTCTCTCTCACATGCACAGCCTTTCCCCCACCCTCCCTGCCAATGAGGGCCGTGGAGGATGTCAGAGTGGAAAAAGGAGCCACGTGTGACTCTCTTCTGTGGCGGAGGGAGAAGCAAACGCCTCCCACCCATATGCGTGCCCCTTCCCCTGAGAGGGACCTTTCTTTGCCTCCTGCTGACACAGGAGTGAGCCTGTTTGAATTGGGGGTCCTTCCTTCCTTCCTCCCTCCTTCCCTTCTTTCCGTGGCTCTTTTTCTCTTTCCTTCCTTCTTTTTCTCCCCTCCCTTCCTTTCCTCCCCTCCATTCCTCCTTTCCTTCCCTGTCTCTTTTTCTCTTTCTTTCCTTCCTTCCTTTCCTCCCCTCCTTCCCTTCCCTGTCTCTTTTTCTCTTTCCTTCCTTCCTTCTTTCCCTCCCCTCCCTCCCTTCCCCGTATCTATTTCTCTTTCCTTCCTTCTTCCTTCCCTTCCTTCTCTCCCTCTCCCTACCTTCCTTCTCCCACTCCTTCCTTCCTTTTCTCCCCTTCCTCTCTCTCTCCCACCCCTCCTTCCTTCCTTCCTTCCTTCCCTGTATCTCTTTTTCTTCCATTCCTTCTTTCTTCCCTTCCTTCTCTCCCTCTCCCTACCTTTCTTCTCCCACTCCTCCCTCCCTTCCCTGTCTGTTTCTCTTTCCTGCCTTCTTCCTTCCCTTCCTTCTCTCCCTCTCCCTATCTTCCTTCTCCCACTCCTTCCTTCCTTCTCCCACTCCTTCCTTCCTTCCTTCCTGTTTCAAGCTCTCTTGACACTTCCACAGTCTGAGTTGTCACTCAAAGATGCTTCTTCAAGAGGCAACTGGACTTTCGGGTTTTGCTTTGAAGACATTTCGCTTCTCCTCCAAGAAGCTTCTTCAGCTGTGACTGGATGGTGGTGAACAGGAGGATTTATACTCCTTGCAGACAGCTGGTCATTTGCATCTTTTTTAGAGAGTCATTGAGGCCACTTGGAGGCTTCTCTGTGTCCTCAGAGTCACGGCTGAAAGGACTGTGTTGTAGACTGGAGATAGATGATGTGGTATCCCTCCTCCTCTGTTGAGAGGGGGCTGTTCAATGTTGACAGATGGCCTCAACGACTCCCTCAAAGGATGCAAATGACCAGTGGTCTGCAAAGGAGCGTAACTCCTTCCATTCCTCATCATTCAGTCAGAGCTGATGCTCTTGGATGAGAAGTGAAACATCTTCAAAGAAAAACAAAGAAAGTCCAGTTACTTCTTGAAAAAGCATCTTTGGGACAACCCATGACCTGGATGACTGAGAATCTCTACAGACTTTTAGCTATACAATTTGGGATGAACATTCTTTGAATGGCGTGGGTGTGGGAATGAATTTCCGGAGGATAAATTGCAGATTACAGGAACCATTTGCACCATTCAGGTGATCCTGAGGACACAGAGAAACTTCCAGGTGGCCTCAATGACCCTCCAAAAGGATGCAAACAACCAGCTGTCTGCAAGGAGCATAAATCCTTCCATTCCCCACCATTCAGTCAGAAGATGAAGAAGCTTCTTGGATGAGAAGCGGAACCCCTTCAAAGAAAAAAAACAAGTAAGTCCAGTTGCCTCCTGAAAAAGCACCTTTGGGCGATAACTCAGACTGTGGAAGTGGCCTCTAACTTCGGTGGCAAGAGAGCTTGAAACAGGAAGGAAGGAAGGAAGGAGTGGGAGAAGGGAGGGAGGGAGAGAGAGAGAGAGAGAAGGAAGGGAAGAAGAAGAAAGGAAAGAGAAAAAGAGACGTAAGGAAGAGAGGGAGGGAGGGGAAGAAAGGAAGAAAGGAAGGAGTGGGAGAAGGAAGGGCAGGAGAGGGAGAGAAGGAAGGGAAGAAAAAGACAGGGAAGGAAGGGAAGAAAAAGACAGGGAAGGAAGGGAGGGAGAGGAAGAAAGGAAGGAAGGAGTGGGAGAAGAAAGGGAGGGAGAGGGAGAGAAGGAAGGGAAGGAAGAAGGAAGGAAAGAGAAAAAGAGACAGGGAAGGGAGGGAGGGAGGAATGGGAGGAGGAAGGGAGGGAGAGGGAGAGAAGGAAGGGAAGAAAGAAGGCAGAAAAGAGAAAAAGAGACAGGGAAGGGAGGGAGAGAAGGAAGGGAAGGAAGAAAAGAGAAAAAGAGACAAGGGAGGGAGGGGGGAGGAAGGAGTGGGAGAAGGAAGAGAGGGAGAGATAGAGAAAGACGGGAGGAAGAAGGAAGGAAAGAAAAAGAGACAGGGAAGGAAGATAGGGAGTGAGGGGAAGAAAGGAAGGAAGGGAGGAGTGGGAGAAGGAAGGGAGCAAGAGGGACAGAAGGAAGGGAAGGAAGAAGGAAGGAAAGAGAAAAAGAGACAAGGGAGGGAAGGTGGGAGGAATGGGAGGAGGAAGGTAGGGAGAGAGAGAAGGAAGGGAAGGAAGAAAGAAGGAAAGAGAAAAAGTGACAGGGAAGGAAGAGAGGGAGTGAGGGGAAGAAAGGAAGGAAGGAAGGAAGGAGTTGGAGAAGGAAGGGAGGGAGAGGGAGAGAAGGAAGGGAAGGAAAGAAAAAGAGAGACAGGGAAGGAAGGGAGGGGAAGAAAGGAAGGAGTGCTAAAAGGAAGGGAGGGGAAGGGAGAGACGGAAGGGAAGGAAGAAGGAAGGAAAGAGGACCTGGATGATGGAGAATCTCCACAGACACTCTGAGCTGTCATGTCCTGGGTCCTAAACCTGCCTCTTGAGTTGCACCATCTTTCTAAACCACCTCTGGCTCCTCCTCCGGCCACTGAAGAAGGCATCCCCCTGAAACCCCTCCTTCTAATCCAGGGGGGGCTGGACTAGAAGACCTCCAAGGTCCCTTCCAGCTCTGTTCTGATTTATGGATGGATTGAACCAATCCTTGCAGGGAACGGCTGAGATTCATCTCGAGAAAACCAACATTTTGATCCAGAAACCCAACAAGCGGAAGGTGCTAAAGAGAAGAAATGGGAAGCTCCCCCCGCCCCACAGGCAGCCTGGGGACTCCCCCTCCCCTCAATCAAATAAAGGAGGAAATAAGCAACTAATGAAACTAATGAAAGCCAAGGGTTTAATTAACAGGTAGTTAGAGCAAGGAAAACGAGGCGGCTGGGCTGTAGAGAAACAGGCCAGCTTGAAAGACATTTTCAAGCCTGTTAAGCAACAATTGCTGGTTTATTCATCCCCCCAGTTTAGGAGGTCTCGAAGGGGGCAGCCTGCTTTGGGTGGGGTCAACTCACGCTGGGCTGGGATTCTCTGGCTAGGTGGGATTGGAACCCGGGACTTGGAAAACAGCCCCGGTCTCGGATCTCCCAGTCCTGAATGCCCTTTGACTGCACAGATAGTCCTCGACTTGCAAGCGTTTGTTTAGTGACTGACGTTACAGGACTTCGGGGCACTTTGATTCTGCAGGCAGTCCCCGACTCACGACCATTTCCCACGCTTACGACCGCTGCAGCAGCCTCTCGGTCATGTGATCAAAATCCAGATGCTTGGCAACTGACTCATAGTTAGCCGGTTTCCCTGAAAATAATACCTGTCCCGAAAATAAGCCCTAGCAAGCTTTTACCCATGCATCTAATATAAGCCCTAACCCCTACATAAGAAGTCCTACATAAGAGCCTGCACAGCTGGCTGGCTGCCCATTCCATATTGTGGCCCACCAGTGGCCGGCACAGCTGGCAGCAGATTCAGACAGTGAGGAGGTTGGGGAGGAAGATGGGCCAGTCCTGGAGTCTAGGGAAGGCTCTGATGAGGGCTCTGTGTCGGAGGCAGAGAGGGGGCCAGGGCCGTCTGACAGTTATCAGCTGCCTTTGGAGTCAGACATCAGTGAGGCAGAAGAACAGCTGGAGCCTGTTCCAGCTAAAACCTCTTTTATTAATTGACTGTGAATTCTGCTCATTTACGTCCAGTGAAGTCTTTCAGGGGAGGATTTACAGTCACAGACCTTCTCTGGCTTGGAGAGCTGCCAGGGCGATATCTGCAGAACTTGGCAAGGAGTCTCGGAGAGTCACGAACCAATTAAGGGAACTAATTGTCTCCTGCAAACTCCACTCCCCTTTTTCTCTCCACTTTTATTTCCTCTGGGAGGGGCCATTCATCGTCCACCTGTGGCCTTACTCCCAAGTCAATACAATACAATAGCAGAGTTGGAAGGGACCTTGGAGGTCTTCTAGTCCAACCCCTGCCTAGGCAGGAAACCCTATACCGTTTCAGACAAATGGCTATCCAACATCTTCTTAAAGACTTCCAGTGTTGGGGCATTCACAACTTCTGGGGCTTCCTGTACATGGAGAAAAAAAATAAGACACCCTTCAAAAATAAGCCCTACTGCTTATTTTGGAGCCCAAAAGAAAATAAGATCATTTCTAATTTTCGGGGAAAGACAGGTATGATGGTTACAACTGTGATACTAACTTAACTGCAGTGATTCGCTTAACAACGGGGGCAAGGAAAGTCATTCAATGGGGCAAAACTCGCTTAAGAAATGTCTCACTCAGCCACAGCATTTTTGGGCTCTGTTGTGGTCACCCGTTGTCCTTGGCCAGGGGTCAGCAAAGTGCGGCTCTGGAGCCGCATGTGGCTCTTTCCTCCCTCTGCTGCGGCTCCGTCACCGGTCGGTGCCACAATTTTGAGAGGAGCTTCCGGTGGGGGGGGGGGGCAGGGGGAGAGAAGCACAGTGCGCCAGGAGGAGACTCTATGGCAAGGGGAGGGTTTTCCAGTTGTCTCCACCATTGATAGGGCTTTCGATTATGACAGGTAGAGAAAAAAGGACGCCGCGCTAGGAGGAGACTCTATGGTGGGGGAACTGAACTTCCGGTCAGCTCCAGAATTGAACAGGGGGCTTCTGGTTAGAACCTTTATGGCTCCCGGTGTTTTCTTTTCTGTGGGAAATGGGTGCAAATGGCTCTTTGAGAGTTTAAGTTTGCCGACCCCTGTCCTTGGCTAACTGTATCTCAGCTCAGACCAGGTCAAAGAGGAAGCACCCTTAGAGCAATATTTCTGATCTTTGTCACCTTTAAGATTGCTGGGGGATTCTGGGAGTTGAAGTCCATACCATTAATTCTCGACTTATGACCACAATTGGGACGGGAACTTCCGTTGCTAAGTGAAGTGGTTGCTAAATAAGTCAGGATTGACTTTATGACCTTTTCTTCTACGGTTCTTAAGCAAATCATAGTCGTCATTAAGTAAATACAGATGCTCCTCGACGTACGACCGCAACTGCGCCCAAAATGTATACTGCTAAGCGAGAGACTGGTTAAGTGACTTTTGCCCTAGTTTACGACCTTTCTTGCCGCAGTTCTTAAGTGGATCATTGCAGTGGTAAAACTATGAACGCGGTTGTTAAGTGAAACGGTGCCGTTGTAACTCTGGGTGGTCATTAAGCAAACGGTTGTAAGTCGAGGACTAACTGTGGTACTTTCACCTGGTTCTTTTAGGAATATTTACCTTCAATCGTTTAACTGTCGTTATACTGTAAGCCGGCCGGAATTGCTTCAAAACGAAACGGGGGACAAAGAAGTTTAACAGATAAATAAAAATAGTGAGCAATGGGTTCGCTTAACGGCCACAGCAGTCACTTAACGACTGCAGAGTCACTTAAAAACCACCACACAGACACAAAAATCAATCAATCAGAATAGATCTGGAAGGCAACTTGGAGGTCTTCTAGTCCAACCGTTATTATTATTGTTATTATTATTATTATTGGCAACTTCATTAGTTATGAGTTCATAATTATCAGATGTTACGTGATAATCTGCTTTACGACCGTCACCACTTACAGAAGTCGTGAATGCCCCAACACTGGAAGTCTTTAAGAAGATATTGGATAGCCATTTGTCTGGAACGGTATAGGGTTTCCTGCCTAGTCAGGGGGTTGGACTAGAAGACCTCCAAGGTCCCTTGCAACTCTGTTATTCTAAATTCCATTCTAAATTATAAATTCTATCCCCTATAATTGGTGGTCTCCAATATGGTCGTAAGTCGAGGACTGCCTGCATGAAAGCCAGATGCTCCTATTCCCAGGTTTTTTTCTTTTCTCCTACGTTCCTTTGTCTATTTTATCCGTAGCATCTTCCCAATTTATCTGGCATTTGGCCCAGGGGGAGAGCCATGTCGCACCACGAACGCCAGAATAAATAACAACCTGTTAAACGGAATAATTTAGAAAGTTCCCTGTCTTATTAGTCCCCTGTCCCTAATAAAGGAAAAAATCTGTAGAGAAGGAGGTTAAAAGATTTAGCAAACAGTTGCCGCTCCATTTCGTCGGTTCCAGCTCATTGAAATGCCTCCCACCCAAATCCCAGTTTAGAAAGGCAGATGTAAAAAAAGCAAAACAAAAAACCACCAACACCCCCCCCCCCCCCCAAAAAAAATCTGTCCGCCTCCCGTTTCCCTCGAACGCAACCCGGCTTTTTTTTAAAAAAAAATAATAATCCAGCCATTTGTTATTGTTTTTATTTTTTTCCCTGCAAAGTCGCCAGGTTGGTTTTTAAAGGCTGCACCGTGAAATATGGCAGGATAAGGATATTTATATGCTTTTGACGCCCACTTGAGTGAGCTGGCAACAAATTTCATATATATATATATATATTCCTCTCTCCCCCTCTCCTTCTTTCCTTCCTTCTTTCCTTCCTTCCTTCCATCCTCCCTCCCCTCCTTCCTCTCTTTCCTTCTTTCCTTCCTTCCTCTTCTCCCTCTCTCTCTTTCCTTCCTTCCCTCTCTCCCTTCCACACTCCCTTTCTTTCTTTTTTCCTTCCTTCCTTCCCTCTCTCCCTCCCTCTCTCCCTCCCTCTCTTTCTTTCGTTCTTTCCTTCCTTCTTTCCTTCCTCCCTCCCTCCTCTCCCTCTCTTTCTTTTTTTCTTTCCTTCCTTCCCTCTCTCTCCCCCTCCCTTTCTTTCTTCTTTCTTTCTTTCTTTCTTTCCTTCCTTCCTTCCCTCTCCTCCTCCCTCTCTCTCTTTCCTTCCTTCCTTCTTTCTTTCCTTCCTTCCCTTTCTCCCTCCTATCCCTCCCTCCCTTTCCTCCCTTCCCTTCCTCTCCCCCTCTCTCCCTCCCTCTCTCCCTCCCTCTTTCTTTCTTTCCTTCCTTCTTCCCCTTCCTCTGGTCTACTCCCTTCCTCCCTCTCTCATACATTCATATATATATATATTCCCTTTGCTTCACTCATCTCTTTCATCCGCAGTTCCAAAAATATAGCCACAAACACGTTTCCTGGTTGCGTTCCAGGGTTAGGTTTGTAGACAGCGTGAAAACAGGAGTGGGTTGTGAAGGGGATGCGCACAGAAGGAAGGAATTAGCAGATGAGGCACCCTCGTTATGCCGATAATTTAAACTGCCGGCTGGGTCCTCGCTTTGAAACGGGCTCCAAGCGTCCCTCCGCATCTGAAGGGAAGAGCTGGAGAAATGAAAGGATTGTTTTGAAAAAGACAGGCTCTATCCTGTGCCCAGTACAGGAGTCCTTGAGTTACAGCAGTTCCTTTAAGTGACTGTTCAAAGTTACAGCGATATTGAAAAAATGGGCTTATGAACGGATTTCACATTTATGACCCTTGCAGCCTCTCCTTGGTCACGTGATCAAAATACAGGCACTTGGCCACTGACTGGTGTTTATATCCTATAGAATGGAATGGAGTGGAAGAGAAGAGGAGAGAAGAGAAGGGAAGGGAAGGGAAGAGAAGAGAAGAGAAGAGAAGAGAAGAGAAGAGAAGAGAAGAGAAGAGAAGAGAAGAGAAGAGAAGAGATAAGGAAAGAATACATAGAATAGAATGGAAGGGAAGGGAAGGGAGGGGAGAAGGGAAGGGAAGAGAAGAGAAGGAAAGAATACAACAGAACAGAATAGAAAAGAATGGGATGGTATGGAATGGAATGGAGTCAAGTAGAGTAGAGTAGAGTAGAATAGAATAGAATAGAATAGAATAGAATAGAATTTTTTACTGGTCAAGTGTGATTGGACACACAAGGAATTTGTCTTTGGTGCAGATGCTCTCAGTGGACATAAAAAGACAAGATACATTTGTCAAGAACCACAAGGTACAACACTTAATGATAGTCATAGGGTACAAATAAGCAATCAGGAAACAATATCAATATAAATCGTAAGGATGCAAGCGACAAAGTTACAGTCCTGCAGTCATAAGTGGGAGGAGATGGGCGATAGGAACAATGAGAAGACTAATAGTAATCGCAATGCAGCCTTAGTGAATAGTTAGACAGTGGTGGGGGAATTATTTGTTTAGCAGAGTGATGGCATTTGGGGAAAAACTGTCCTTGAGGGGAGGAGTCGAAACAATTTATGTCCAGGATGCGAGGGGTCTGTAGATATTTTCACGGCCCTCTTTTTGACTCATGCAATGTACAGGTCCTCCATGGAAGGCAGGTTGGCAGTAATTGTTTTTTCTGCAGTTCTAATTATCCTATGAAATCTGTCTCTGTCTTGTTGGGTTGCAGAGCCAAACCAGACAGTTATGGAGGTGCAGAGGACAGACTCCATCATTCCTCTGTAGAACTGAATCAGCAGCTCTTTGGGAAGTTTGAGCTTCCTGAGTTGGCGCAGAAAGAAATATAGAATATGGAATGTGGAATATAGAATAGAATAGAAAATAGAGTAGAGTGGAGTGGAGTGGAGTGGAGTGGAGTAGGGTAGGGTAGGGTAGAGTAGAGTGGATTAGAATGGAATAGAATAGAATAAGGAATAAAGAATGAATAGAATAGAAAATAGAGTAGAATAAGGAATAAAGAATAGAATAGAATAGAAATAAAAATAGAATAGAATGGAATAGAATAGAATAAGAAATAAAGAATGAATAGATTAGAATAGAATGGAATGGAATAGAATAGAAAATAGAATAGAGTAGAGTAGAGTAGAATGGAATAGAATAGAATAAACAATAAAGAAAGAATAGAATAGAATGGAAAATAGAGTAGAGTAGAATAGAATGGAATAGAATAGAAAATAGAGTAGAATAAGGAATAAAGAAAAGAATAGAATAGAAGTAAAAATAGAATAGAATGGAATGGAATAGAATAGAATAGAATAAGAAATAAAGAATGAATAGAATAGAACATAATAGAATAGAATGGAAAATAGAGTAGAGTAGAGTAGAGTAGAATGGAATAGAATAGAATAAGCAATAAAAAAGAAAGAATAGAATAGAATAGAAAATAGAGTAGAGTAGAATGGAATAGAATAGAATAAGCAATAAAAAAGAAAGAATAGAATAGAATAGAAAATAGAGTAGAGTAGAATGGAATAGAATAGAATAAGCAATAAAAAAGAAAGAATAGAATAGAATAGAAAATAGAGTAGAGTAGAATGGAATAGAATAGAATAAGCAATAAAAAAGAAAGAATAGAATAGAATAGAAAATAGAGTAGAGTAGAGTAGAAGAATTGTGGATAAGGACTGCAGGGAGTATAAATCATTCCATCCCCCATCATCTAGACCAGAGGGTCTCAACCTTCCTAATGCCGCAACCCTTTAATACAGTTCCTCATGTTGTGGTGACCCCCAACCATCAAATTGTTTTATGTTTTCCGCATTTTTTCGAAAATATGTGTTTTCCACATAAGCTTTCTTCCACTGATCTAGTCAGAACCGAAGAAGCCTCTTGGATGAGAAGCGAAACACCTTCAAAGAAGAACCAGAAAGCCCAGTTGCCCTTCAAAAGAGAGCCCCCTTGGGACAGCCGTGTCCTGGATGAAGGAGAATCCCCAGAGGCAGCAGGTTCCTTGCTTGCTGCATTTTAATCCTCTTTTTCCTTCCCTTCTGTGCAAAGTGGCCCAGCTGGGATGCAGCCTCCGCTCCAGGAAGAGCCACCGTGGAGCAGCAGCTGATGCCAGAGGACTTGGGAGGAGGCCCCGAATTGGGGAGGAATCTGGAGCAACACCCCCCAGCTTTGTCATGGCAACTCAGCCCCAACCACTGACTCCCCGCTGGCCTTGTCCAGCCACACAACCAGCCCCGGCACTCAGCCAGGCGCCTGGTGGCCATTGACAGGGATGGGGACCCAGCAAACACATCAAATCCACTGCCCCCGCCCCCCGGGGGGATTTAAGCTCCAGCGTGGGGTGGTGAGCCCCCCAGTTGGACAGCCGGGTGCCAGGAGCCATGGCTGTTTATTTGCTGTCAAAGACATAAGACACTGACTGGATTCGCATCCGTGCAACCGCCAGGCTGAACGAGGCATCCTTGGATTCTTTCTTTCTTTCTTTCTTTCTTTCTTTCTTTCTTTCTTTCTTTCTTTCTTTCTTTCTTTCTTTCTTTCTTTCTCTCTCTCCCTTCCTTTCTTCTTTTCCTTCCTCCCTTCCTTCTTTCCTCCCTCTCTCCCTTCCTTTCTTCTTTTCCTCCCACCCTCCCGTCATTCTTCTGCTCCCCTATCTCTTTGTCTTTCTTCCTTCCTTCCTTCCCTCTCCCCCTTCCTTTCTTCTTTTCCTCCCACCCTCCCCTTCATCCTAGCCCCTCCTCTCTCTCTCTCTTTCTTTCTTCCTTCCTTCCTTCCTTCCATCCCTCCCTCCTTTCCTGCTCTCCCTTTCTTTCTTCTTTTCCTTCCTTCCTTCTTCTCTCCCTTTCTTTTTCCCCTCCCTTCCTTCCCTTCATTCATCTGCTCCCCTCTCTTTGTCTTTCTTTCTTCCTGCCTTCCCTTTCTTCCTTTGTTTCTTCTTTTCCTTTTTTCTTTTCCTATCTCCCTTCCTTCCCTTCATCCTATTGCCCCTCCTCCTCTCTCTCTCTCTTTCTCTCTCTCTCTCTTTCTTTCTTTCTTTCTTTCTTCCTCCTATCCCTCCCTTGCTCCCTCCTTTTCTTCCTTCCTTCCCTCCATCCCTCCCCCTTTCTTTCCTCCCTCCCTCCCTCCCTTCCCTCTCCCTTCCTTTTTTCTTTTGCTTCCTTCCTTCCCTCCCTCCCGCCACTTTCTTTCTCTCTCTCTCTCTCTCTCTCTCTCTCTCTCTCTCTCTCTCTCTCTCTCTCTCTCTCTCTCTCTCTCTCTCTCTCTCTTTCTTTCTTTCTTTTTTTCTTTCTGTTGTTGCTCATCTCATATCCAACAACTGGGAGCAGCTTACAGCATAAAACATTAGAGAAGAAAAGACATTAAACTCAAAAGTCACGGCACACGGCAGATAAAATCATTCACAATTAATCACGATGTTTTCCAAACAAGATTGGCCTTGTAATTGTACCTGGATGTTCATGCTGATTTCGATGAGGATTTGAACAGGGTTGAAACAAAAATACAAACAAGATAGCAATACTTGGCACTTAGACTTATATACCACTTCACAGTGCTTTTACAGGCCTCTCTAAGCCTTTTACAGAGGCAGCCTATTGCCTCCAATTATTTGGGTCCTCATTTTACCCACCTCGGAAGGATGGAAGGCTGAGTCAACCTTGAGTCAGTCAGGATCGAACTGCCAAACTGATCCATAAAGGTAGTTTTAATTTCCCCCCGTTATTTCTGGTCCTGATTTTGAAGGTCACAGTAAATGAGCCAATACAATACAATACAATAACAGACTTGGAAGGGACCTTGGAGGTCTTCTAGTCCAACCCCCTGCCTAGGCAGGAAACCCTATACCATTTCAGACAAATGGCTATCTAACATCTTCTTAAAGACTTCCAGTGTTGGGGCATTCACAACTTCTGGAGGCAACTTCTGTTCCACTGATTAATTGTTCTGACTGTCAGGAAATTTCTCCTCAGTTCTAAGTTGCTTCTCTCCTTGATTAGTTTCCACCCATTGCTTCTTGTTCTACCCTCAGGTGCCTTGGAGAATAGTTTGACTCCCTCTTCTTTGTGGCAACCCCTGAGATATTGGAACAATGCTATCATGTCTCCCCTTCTTTCTCTTAAGCTAAACATACCCAGTTCCTGCAACCGTTCTTCATATGTTTTAGCCTCCAGTCCCCTAATCATCTTAGTTGCTCTTCTCTGCACTCTTTCTAGAGTCTCCACATCTTTTCTACATCGTGGCGACCAAAACTGAATGCCGTATTCCAAGTGTGGCCTTAGGAAGGCCTTATAAAGTGGTATTAATACTTCACGTGATCTTGATTCTATCCCTCTGTTGATGCAGCCTAGAACTGTGTTGGCTTTTTTGGCAGCTGCTGCACACGGCTGGCTCATATTTAAATGGTTGTCCACTAGGACTCCAAGATCCCTTTCACAGTTACTACTACTGAGCAAGGTATCACCTATACTGTACCTGTGCATTCCGTTTTTGTTGCTTAAATGTAGAACCTTACTCTTTTCACCATTGAATTTCATTTTATTAGATAGTGCCCAATGTTCAAGTTTGTCAAGATCCTTCTGTATCTTAAGCCTATCTTCTGGAGTGTTGGCTATTTCTGCCAGCTTGGTGTCATCTGCAAATTTGATGAGTTCCCCATTTATTCCCTCATCCAAATCATTGATGAAGATGTTGAAGAGTCCTGGGCCCAAAACAGAGCCTTTTTTTTCAGCCTCCACTGCAAATTTATGACGGCTGCAGCGTCCCTGGGTCACATGATCTCCTTTTGTGACCACCTGCCAAGCAAAGTCAGTGGGGAAGCCGGATTCACTTAATGACCGTCTCACTCGCTTAACAACTGCAGTGATTCACTTAGCAAAACGGGGCCAGAAAGGTAAAACGGGGCAGAAACCGCTTTTAAAAAATGACTCCCTTCGCCACAAAAATCTGAGGCTCTCTTATGGTCGTAAGTCGAG
>JAKRSK010010972.1:172500-182500 GCA_029891615.1 Natrix natrix natrix
ATTCACACACAACTGGGCTTATGCAGGGAGAGCAGCCAGTTAGAGGTGTGTGAACATGGCTTTGAATACTATGTGATGAGATTAGTGTCAGGCCTGCAGTCATCTTTTATTTGGGATCTTTGGCCTGCCACACTTCCTATTGTTCTACTATGCATTTTCTATGGTGGGAAAATAGGAGGGGGGATTGGACGGAGTTAGATGAGATGTAGCCATAACAACATTCTTTCTAGAAAGCCAAGGTCATCCTTTGTCTTTGCACCTCTGCATCTGACCAGAACTGGATGGGTGGACCTGCCAGCATGGCAGTGGGAGATTGGACCATGGGATGGACCTGTGGGTGTGGGGCAAGATCTAGAAGTTTCAACTGGGTGGGGGAAACCAGAAAGCTTTCTTTTAGATACTTGCTCTAATTACAGTGGTTTCCACCAAGGTCCTCTGTTCCGGCGGGAGCTTCCACCAAGCGGAGCTGCGGAGCAAACAGGTCCGTCCGACCTGTCCAAGGAAATCCCTCCTACTGAACTGCGCAGGTCAGGCAGAGCTACCCAAAAGCCCGCCTACCTGCGTGACTACGTAACAAGTAGGATTGTTCCATCCAAGAGGGTGTGTGTGTGTGTGTTAGATACTTGTTCTAACTACAGTGGTTTCCACCAAGGTCCTCTGTTCCGGCGGGAACAGAGGTTCAATCCTATTGGTCGAAGGGTCTGACAGCTCCCTATCAAAGGGCTGCTGTCAGACTTAACCTTCGCCGGATTATTCTCACTTGTTGTACTTAATAAAGAGCTGTTGTTACCATTAAACCTGTGTGTGCCTATCCATTACCCAATCGAACACTTTCAGATTCGGCTTTTCCCAGATGTGCCAACAGGGCTCTCTTAATAAATTGGAATTTTGAGCAAGACTTTGCCTTGGACTCTGATTTAGTTTTGGATGCTATTTGGAACGCTGACAATTAGATTAAAAGAAAGGGAAGGGACCTTGTAGGTCATATAGTCCAACCCGCTGTCCCAAGCAGGAGAACCTACATCCTTGATGGCAAACCTATGGTACGCGTGCCACAGGAGGCACGCAGAGCCCTCTCTGCAAGCACACCAGCCATCGGCCCAGCCCAGCTCTGCCGCGGATGCATGCACGCCTCCTGCCAGCCAGCTGGTCTTCGGTCTCTGCTGCGCATGTATGGGAGACAAGGCGCATACGGGGAATGCATGAGCGCATGTGCGGGGGGCATGTGCAAGGGCTCTCACATTGCATTTTGGGGGTTTACACATGTGCGGCCCCCCACACCCCATTTTGTGCCCGGAAGGCCTCCTGCACCAACCTGAAAGATGGCAGGATCCTTTTCAATTGCCCCATCCTGTAACAGCTGCAGAGAAGAGCAACAGCAATAATTAGGAGTCTGGAGGCGAAAACATATGAAGAACGGTTGCAGGATTTGAGCATGCCTAGTCTAATGAAGGGACGCAGTGGCTCAGTAGCTAAGATGCTGAGCTTGTCAATCAGAAAGGTTGGCAGTTCAGCAGTTCGAATTCCTAGCACTGGGTTAATGGAGTGAGCTCCTGATCTTTGTACCAGCTTCTGCCAACCTAGCAGTTCAAAAGTATGTAAAAATGCAAGTAGAAAAATAGGAACCACCTTTGGCGGGAAGGTAACAGCGTTCCGTGCGCCTTCAGCATTGAGTCATGCCGGCCATCTGACCACGGAGACGTCTTCAGACAGCGCTGGCTCTTCGGCTTTGAAATGGAGATAAGCACACCCCCCCAGAGTCGGGAACGAGTAGCACATATGTGCGAGAAGAACCTTTACCTTTAATGAAAAGGAGGACTAGGGCTGACCTGGTAGAAGTCTTCCAATATCTCAGGGGCTTCCAAAAAGAAGAAGGAGTCAAACTATTCTCCAAAGCAAAAGAAGGCAGGACAAGAAGCAATGGGTGGAAACTAATCAAGGAGAGAAGCAACTTAGAACCAAGGAGAAATTTCCTGACAGTGAGAACAATTAATCAGTGGAACAGAAGTTGCCTCCAGAAGTTGAGAATGCTGCAACACCGGATGTTTTTAAGAAGGTATTAAGATGTTATGGGGCTTCCTGCCTGAGCAGGGGGTCAGACTAAAAGACCTCCAATGTCCCTTCCAACTTCGGTATTTTGAGAACAATTAACCAGTGGAACAGCTTGAGTTTAGAAGTTGTGCATCCTCCAACACTTTTTTCAGAAGAGAATGGACATTCATCTGTCTGAAATGATAGAAGGCCTCCTGCTCAAGCAGGGGGTTGGACTAGAAGACCTCCAAGGTCCCTGCCAGCTATGTTATTCTGCATTCTGCATTCATTCAGTCAGCTCCATTCCTCAATGGCACTTCCTTCCTTGGGTCTTTTGGGAGAGCAGTCAGCCAATGGAACAGAAGTTGTGGGTGCTCCATCGCTGGAGGCTTTCCAAAAAGAGACTGGACGCGACCATTTGTCTGAAATGGTACAGGGTCTCCTGCTGGAGCAGGGGGTTGGACTAGATGACCTCTGAGGCCCCTTTCAACTCTACTCTCCTATGTTGTATCTAAAGGCTGGCTCCTCGGGGCCCCTCTGCAAATAACTCCCAGCTGCTGTGGCAAATTTCTCGCCCTTGTTTATGGTCACAGCCAGACATCTGGATTTTAATCTTGCCCGTCTAGAAGACAAGAGAAAAGGGCAGGGAGACGAGGAAGACCTCTGGCTCAGATAGCCAACTGTCCCCCTTGACAATGTCAGCAGACGGACTGGCTGGAAGAAGCCCGACCTCTGCCGAAATCGATGACTCAGAAAGGAGCCTCCGAGTTCGAGAGAGGGACAAAAAAATGGGTTTTAGGACAGCTTCCCTTTGCAACCCAGGAAGTTTGCCAAAGAGAGCTGGCTGGATGGCACCAGATGTGGGAAAGCTTTGCAAACCGAGTCCCGGTGACAAATCAGGCCCGCAAATCCACAGCTTCCCCTGTTAGTAGCCAAAGAGCCGAAGCCGTGCCCTTCCCCACGGTGAAATTTTGGGTTTGCCAAGAGCAGCTCAGCAGGCCAGTCATCCCTGGGCTTCTTCAAGACCAGCTGCTGTGAGTCGGCTTTGGCCTTGGAGAGTGAGGGTGGAAAGCAGGCCAAGAGGTGTTTTATTTAACCCAAAGGGCCTCCCTCTGTCCTCGGCCCTGTAGTCATGGCTTGCAAAGGGGAGGAGAAGGGGGGATAATGTGTGGGTTGGCCTACAAAGCATGCTGTCTACAGAGCAGGCAGTTGAATCTGTTTTGGGGTTTATTTTCTTTCTTTCTTTCTTTCTTTCTTTCTTTCTTTCTTTCTTTCTTTCTTTCTTTCTTTCTTCCTTCCTTCCTTCCTTCCTTCCTTCCTTCCTTCCTTCCTTCCTTCCTTCCTTTCTTTCTTTCCTAGCCGATAACCGGGTGTTGCCTGGGTATTTATTTATAGGGGGAAAATGTCCAGACCAAATGTAATTTGTAATGTTGGATTTTCCCCCTTACCAGAGGGAGCCCCCTTGTGGGGAGTACTGTGAAGCCGTTACCATGGCAACTCCACTGCACTGTACAGTAGAAGCCATTTTACGGCAGTGCAGTAGAAGCCATTTTAAAGCACAACAGGCTGCATCTTACCCCCACAGTATTTTTTTGCCCCAGAGAGTAAGTCAACACACAGACGTCATTTATATCCCGCCTTCATTGTTTTTAGGAAAAAAAATTTAAAAACATTTATATAGAGATATTTATTATTTATATCCTGCCTTCATTGTTTTTATTTTAAAAAATTAAAATCATTTATATAGAGAGATAATTATTATTTATACCCTGCCTTCACTGTTTTTATTAAAAAAAAATTAAAAAATATTTTTATAAGGTGTCCAACATGCTTAATACTGCTTCCTCTTCCTGTTTTCCCCAGAGGAATGACCCTGTGAGGTGGGTTGCGCTGAGAGAGAAGGATTGGCCCAAAGTCACACAGCTAGAACTAAGGAGAAATCTCCTGACAGGGAGGACAATTAACCAGTGGAACGACTTGCCACCAGAAGTTGTGGGCACTCTACATCACTGGAGGTTTTCAAGGAGAGTTTCTTCGAAATGGTATATAGGGTCTCCTGCTTGAGCAGGGGGTTGGTCTAGAAGACCTCCGAGATCCCTTCTGACTTATTGTCGTAAATTTGCAGATGACACCAAGCTGGGGGGAAGAGCTAATACTTTAGGTCAGGGGTCAGCAACCTTAAACACTCAAAGAGTCCCAAGGGTCCTAACCGGAAGCCCCCCGTTCAATTCTGGAGCCAACCGAGACTTTGTGGTGGAGGTTTCCCCACCATAGAGTCTCCTCCTAGCACGGTATCCTTTTTCCTCTACCTATCCTAATCGAAAGGCCTATCAATTGTGGAGCTGACCGCAAAACCTACCCCTTGCCATAGAGTCTCCTGCTGGCGCACCCTGCTTCCCCTTCCCCCCACTCCTCTCAAAATTGAGATGACAAATGATGACAGGGAGCCGCAGGAGAGGGATGAAGGAGCCACAAGGGGCTCCAGAGCCGCAGATGGCTGATCCCTGCTTTAGGTGGAGCTGAGCTGGGGTAACAGCTCGCGATGGCACGCAGAGAGGGCTCTGCGTGCCATCGCGGCTTTAGGCGATAGATTTGGGATTCAGAAGACTGGGGGGATGAGCGTGCTTAAAATAAGACCAAATTCTTAAATGGGTTTCCCTAAACTATTTCCGATGACTGGTGAATGAACGCTGAGAAGCTAAGTTGAAACTCTGGCGGTTTCACGAAAATAAATTCCTGGAACAGCGTCGGTCCAGCAGTCGGCTGTCTGGATTCCCATCTGTCTCCCAACTAGTTTCTCTGCTTCACGTCATTTCGGGTAAATGTTACAATCTGGACCTTTGCTTGTTCGCGAATGGACTCTTCCAACCCCCAAATAAAACAAAGATTTCTGGTTATACAACAGCAGGGGAGCGGCCCCCATTTTGGCACTCATTTTTAAGGATCAAACCCGGGGGGGGGGGGGATGGAGGAAACTTCATACAGGTAGCCCTCAACTTACAGCCGTTCATTTAGTGACCGTTTGAAGGGACATGACCCTTTTTCATTGGAACATCCCCACAATTTCATACTGTATTTTTCGGAGTATAAGATGCACTTTTTACCTCCCAAAAAGAGGGTGAAAATCTGGGTGGATCTTATGCACTGAATACAGCATTTTTGGCCTCCCAAAACCCGCGCCTTGCACATCCCGTTTTTCACAAAAATGGGCGTAGAGAGGGTTTGGGAGGACTGCAGAGTGCTCCTGGGGTCTGGGGAGGACAAAAATGAGAGAAATGGGCCTGTTTTTCACAAAAATGTGAGTGTTTTTGTCCTCCAAAGACCCCAGGAGCACTCTGCAGGCCTTCCACATCCTCTGGGCATCCATATTTTGCTTGTTTTTGCCCTCCAAAGACCCCAGGAGCACTCTACAGGCCTCCCAAACCCTCTGCATGTCCATTTTTTCACAAAAAATTGGAGGTCCGGGAGGGCAAAACCTTTTTTAAAAAAAATTACGTCTTCAAAATCTTGGTGCGTCTTATACTCCAGTGCATCTTATAGCCCGAAAAATACGGTAATAAAAATCTGGACGTTTAAGCTGTGTGGACTTCAACTCCCAGAATTCCCCAGCCAGCATGAGTTTTTGAACTTTGGCAGAGTTAAGATGTGTGGCGGACTTCAATTCCCAGAAGTCCACCCAGTTGAAGTGTGTGGGAGTTGAAGCCCACACAGCTTAAAGCTGCCAAGGTTCAAAAACATTGCCAAATCCTTTTCTCCTGGGATGGGCTGAATCCATCCATCATGTTGCTAGTCCTCTTCATCTCTTCCCTTCCACCTTTCTCTGCATGAGTGTCTTCTCCAGGGAGCTGAGTCTTCTCAAAATGTGTCCCAAAAAAATAATAATAATAATTTTAAGTTGGTTATGGGTGTCTCAGAGAGAAAACTCCGGGGTTGGTTCGTTTGATGATCCATTGGTTTGTTTTCTTGGCTGTCCACAAAACTCTCTCTGGAGCAGCCTTTTTCAAACTCGGCAACTTTTAAGACGGGTGGATTTCAACTCCCAGAATTCCCCAGCCAGCATCTTGAAGTTGCCGAGTTTGAAAAACACTACCTTGGTGTCTTCTCTGACACCGATATTCAAAAGCATCAATATTCTTTCCATCCAGCTCCTCCGAAGCCCTTTGCTTGCAGAAGAGAGTGTAAAGAAAGATGTTGTTTCTCTGATTCTGATCTTTGTTTTTATTTATTGTTTTGCATCCTGCCTTTTGTGTTTTTACAGACAGCTCGAGGTAGCAAATATATATCCAGCACACCTTCCGAAGCATCTTTTCTAAAACACACATTTGGAATATTACAACCAGTTTTGGTGGCCATGATATTAAAAAAAAATGTTGAGAATCAGTTCTAGGCTGCATAAACAGAGGGATGGAATCAAGATCACGTGAAGGGTTAATACCACTTTATCATGCCTTGGTAAGGCCACACTTGGAATACTGCATTCAGTTTGGGTCGCCACGATGTAAAAAAGATGTGGAGACTCTAGAAAGAGTGTAGAGAAGAGCAACAAAGATGATTAGGGGACTGGAGGCTCAAACATATGAAGAACGGTTGCAGGAACTGGGTATGTTTAATGTTTATTGTAAAGAAGGACCAGGGAGACATGATAGCAGTCTTCCAATATCTCAAGGGCTGCCATAAAGAAGAGGGAGTCAAACTATTCTCCAAAGCACCTGAAGGCAGGACAAGAAGCAATGGGTGGAAACTAATCAAGAGAGAAGCAACTTAGAACTAAGGAGAAATTTCCTGACAGTTGCAACAATTACTCAGTGAAACAGCTTGCCTCCAGAAGTTGTAAATGTTCCAACACTGGAAGTTTTTAAGAAGAGATTAGATAACCATTTGTCTGAAATGGTGTTTCCCGCCTAAGCAGGAGGTTGGACTAGAAGACCTCCAAGGTCCCTTCCTACTCTGCTATTCTATTCTATTCTATTCTATTCTATTCTATAAAAAAGAAACAATGGATGGAAACTAAAGAGAGAAGCAACCTAGAACTAAGGAGGAATTTCCTGACAGAACAATAAATCAGTGGGATAACTTGCCTCCTTAAGTTGAGGATATTCCAATATTGGAAGTTTTCAAAAAGAGATTGGACAGGTATTTGTCTGAAACGGTATAGGGTTTCCTGCTTGAGCAGTGGGTTGGACTAGAAGACCTCCAAGGTCTCTTCCAACTCCTTTATTCTGTTATTCTGACACCATCACTAGGGGCCTATCAAGAGTTACTCCATGTTGTATTTCTTGACATTATCATTCTATATCTACCAGGGTTCTGCAGTCGGAAGGGACTCACAAGAATCACCCACAGGTAGATTTATGATGACAACTGGACAAATGGTACTTCTAAAGTACCATTGCTAAAAAAACCTGGTTTTTAAGTGAGATGCACCTGATTTTATGACTTCTTGTTTGCCATGGTCATTAAGCAAATAACTGCAGTTGTTCAGCGAATCACATGGTTGGGAGGAAATCCGCTTCCTGCATTGACTTTGTTGGAAACTGGCTGGATAGGTCCCAAATGGTAATCACATGACCCCAGGATGTTGAAACTGTCATCAATATATTCCAGTTGCCACTGCCCCGATTTTAATCACATGTTACAACGGTCATAAATGTGAGGCCCGGTTGAAAGTCACTTTTTTCAGTGCTGTTGTAACTTTGAATGATCATATACAAATGGTTGTAATTCAAGGACTACCTATAGTCCAGTGTTTTCCACCCTCAGGAACTTTAAGATGGGGGGACTGCAAGTCCCAGAATTCTCCTAGCCAATCTCAGGAATTTTAGATAGGCAGACTTTGACTCCCAGAATTCCCCCAGCCAATCTCAGGAATTTTAGATAGGCAGACTTTGACTCCCAGAATTCCCCCAGCCAATCTCAGGAATTTTAGATAGGCAGACTTTGACTCCCAGAATTCCCCCAGCCAATCTCAGGAATTTTAGATAGGCGGACTTTGACTCCCAGAATTCCCCCAGCCAATGTCAGGAATTTTAGATAGGCAGACATTGACTCCCAGAATTCCCCCAGCCAACCTCAGGAATTTTAGATAGGCGGACTTTGACTCCCAGAATTCTCCTAGCCAATCTCAGGAATTTTAGATAGGCGGA
This sequence comes from Natrix natrix natrix, assembly GCA_029891615.1. Classification (NCBI taxonomy): domain Eukaryota; kingdom Metazoa; phylum Chordata; class Lepidosauria; order Squamata; family Natricidae; genus Natrix; species Natrix natrix. Next base: position 180,675 of record JAKRSK010010972.1, read on the forward strand.
CTTTGATTCCCAGAATTCCCCCAGCCAATCTCAGGAATTTTAGATAGGCGGACTTTGACTCCCAGAATTCCCCCAGCCAATGTCAGGAATTTTAGATAGGCGGACTTTGACTCCCAGAATTCCCCCAGCCAATGTCAGGAATTTTAGATAGGCGGACTTTGACTCCCAGAATTCCCCCAGCCAATCTCAGGAATTTTAGATAGGCGGACTTTGACTCCCAGAATTCCCCCAGCCAATGTCAGGAATTTTAGATACGCGGACTTTGATTCCTAGAATTCCCCCAGCCAATGTCAGGAATTTTAGATAGGCGGACTTTGACTCCCAGAATTCTCCCAGCCAATCTCAGGAATTTTAGATAGGTGGACTTTGACTCCCAGAATTCCCCCAGCCAATCTCAGGAATTTTAGATGGGTGGACTTCAATTCCCAGAATTCTCCTAGCCAATCTCAGGAATTTTAGATAGGCGGACTTCAATTCCCAGAATTCTCCTAGCCAATCTCAGGAATTTTAGATAGGCGGACTTTGACTCCCAGAATTCTCCTAGCCAATCTCAGGAATTTTAGATAGGCGGACTTTGACTCCTAGAATTCCCCCAGCCAATCTCAGGAATTTTAGATAGGCGGACATCAACTCCCAGAATTCTCCTAGCCAGCTGGCTGGAAGGGAATTCTGGGAATTGAAGTCCACCCTTAAAGTTCCTCCGGTTGACACTGATCTAGTCCAACATTTGCAGTCTTTTGCTAACTGACTGGGACGCCGAACGTCTGCAGGCAGCATCGAAGCCTCTTGCAGATCATTGTTGGGAGGAGGGGGGGGAGAACAGCAGGGGCAGCGACAACAGCCCCACAATGTGAGATGGTTTGGTGCAAAATTCCACGCAAGAAATCCCTGCCTAGCAAGAACAGATGGGGCCGAGGCGTCGCTTTGCTGAAGCAAAATCTGGATGCCTTGTCACACCGAGTCATATCTCTCGAAAACAAATTGAGTCTACAGGGAGAAGCGATAATAGGATAAGATTTCCTCTCTCTCTCTCTCTCTCTTTCTTTTTTTGTGTGTGTGTGTGTGTGTGGTGGGGTTGTCGGTTGCCGTGTTTTCCGATGTGAATGAGGGCTGCAAATAGGCCTCTGTCCTATCAGGCTGGGGATCACATGAGGTGAATAGCTTGGACCTCCGAGCACAAGGGACCAAAGCTTGCTAGGAAATTATCTCCATCAGATTAGGCGACGGGGGAAGTGGGGAGGCAGGGGAGAGAACAGAAAAGGGAATTGACAGCTGAGGAGAGAGAGAAAAAAATAATAATTAAGACCTCAAGAGTGACAGGCGCGCCAAGATCTTTTCGGGCAAAGTGGGTGAGCTCTTGAAAAAGAAGACTGCACGTTCGGAAGATACCCAGGATCCAAACATTGCTAGTCCAGCCACCTTAATTTGACGTTACCCTGTTTCCTTAAAAAATAAGACCTCCCCGGATAATAAGCCCAACTGGGCTTTTTTGAGCACATGTGCTAAAACAAACCCTTCCCCAAAAATATTTAAATGCACTCACAGCCAGTCCGTGCCATTTCCTTTTTATTTTCATTAAAGTTTTTTATTTATTTTTTTCATTTTCATAACATATAATCACATGTATACTAATCCATAACCAACATCATATTGCATTATTAAATATTTACATCAATTCATCTTACCAACAACTCCCCCAAAACCAATTATTGGCTCTTCTGCTCTCCATACACCCTGTTTGTCTCTTATCCATCACTTCCTTCTCCCTCTCTTCTCCCTCTCCCTACCTCCTTTCTTCCCTCTGTTCTCCTTCCCTTCTCTACTTC
>JAKRSK010010972.1:187500-235000 GCA_029891615.1 Natrix natrix natrix
ATTCTGGGAGTTGAAGTCCACAGGACTTAAAGTTGCCAAGTTTGAGAAACACTGTTGTAGATCAACCAGTCCAACCCCCTGCCCAAAGAGGAAATCCTAGGGTGTTGGTTATTCCTGCCAGCTTAGTATCATCCACACATTTGGTAGGTTCCCCTTCTATTCCCTCATCTGTCCTTTATGAAGCTGTTGAAGAGTACTGGGCCTAAGACAGAACCTATGTTTTACCCCACTGCTTACTGAGGTAGCCTAGAGGTAGACGTAGAGGTAGACCCATTAAGGACTACTCGTTGAGTACAGTTTGTCAGTCAGTTATGAATCCATCTGGTGGATCCATCTCTTCCATTTTTTTTTCTAGCTTACCAAGAAGTAGGTTGTGGTCCACTTTGTCAAATGCCTTGCTGAAGTCTTATTACCTCCACAGTATTTCGCTGGTCTAATTTAGACACTATGTTGAAGAATGTCCAAATTGTACAGGCAATCCTTGACTTACAACAGTTCATTTAGTGTCCATTCAAAGATACAACAGCAGTACCTGTATTTCTTGTTTTCTTGATGCTAATCCATCGGTTGATGCAGCCTAAGACTGTATTCTTAGCCAAGGTGGTGCAGGCGTTAGAGTGTAGTATTGCAGGCTACTTCAACTGACTGCTAGTTGCAGTTCGGCAGTTCAAATCTCACTGGCTCAAAGTTAACTCAGCCCTTCCATCCTTCCGAGGTGGGTAAAATGAGAGCCCAGATTGTTGAGGGCAATAGGCTGACTCGGTAAACCGCTTAGAGAGGGCTGTAAAAGAACTATAAGTCTAAGTGCTACTGCTATGGCTTTTTTGGCAGCTGCAGCACAAAGCTGGCTCATAGCATGGCATCTGTTTCCTACAGTGGACTTCCTTCCATCCTCTCTTTGGGGTTGCTAGGATGAAAAAGGTGCCTTATGGGTGCTGGTTTGATAACACCGTGGGGCAGAGTAGATCATTGGTGGGGTTCATATTTTTTTACTACCGGTTCTGTGGGTGTGACTTGGTAGGAGTGACAGGGGAAGGATACTGCAAAATCCCCATTCCCTTCCCACTCCAGGGGAAGGATACTGCAAAATCCCCATTCCCTCCCCACTCCAGGGGAAGGATACTGCAAAATCCCCATTCCCTCCCCACTCCAGGGGAAGGATACTGCAAAATCCCCATTCCCTCCCCACTCCAGGGGAAGGATACTGTAAAATCCCCATTCCCTCTCCACTCCAGGGGAAGGATACTGTAAAATCCCCATTCCCTCCCCACTCCAGGGGAAGGATACTGCAAAATCCCCATTCCCTCCCCACTCCAGGGGAAGGATACTGCAAAATCCCCATTCCCTCCCCACTCCAGGAGAAGGATACTGCAAAACCTCCATTCCTTCCCCACTCCAGGGGAAGGATACTGCAAAATCCCCATTCCCTCCCCACTCCAGGGAAGGATACTGCAAAATCCCCATTCCCTCCCCACTCCAGGGGAAGGATACTGCAAAATCCCCATTCCCTCCCCATTCCAGGGGAAGGATACTGCAAAATCTCCATTCCCTCCCCACTCCAGGGGAAGGATACTGCAAAAACCCCATTCCCTCCCCACTCCAGGGAAGGATACTGCAAAATCCCCATTCCCTCCCCACTCCGGGGGAAGGATACTGCAAAGTCCCCATTCCCTCCCCACTCCAGGGAAAGGATACTGCCAAATCCCCATTCCCTCCTGATCAGCTAGGACTCAGGAGGCAGAGAATAGATGGGGGCGGGGGCAGCCAGAGACAGTATTTAACGGTTGTACGAACTACTCAAATTTCCGCTACCGGTTCTCCATAACTGGTCCGAACCGGCTGAATACCACCTCTGGAGTAGACCCCTAGGGGTTGGAGAAGAGATGGGGGGGAAGGAAGCCAAGGCCTGTCGCTTTTCATTACCTCTTGGCAAGGCCTTCCCTGCAATTTAATCTCTCCCATCAGAACCCGGGACTCGCTTCTCAGCCGCAAATGTCTTTCCTTTCAAAGGCAGGAGAAAATATTGCCGCTTTCTGCTACAGAAATCTGTGCAGAGTTGCAGTCTGGCTGCAGTCCAGCACCTCTTGTCATTCCTGCCTCCGCGACACACAAGAATAAATGGCATTCTTGCATTCTAGGAGGGTCCAAAATGGTGCAGGACGGGCAGTTTTAAATGACAAGACATGAGGGATTGGGGAGAGCAGCATCTGCTCCCTTGGGGAGGGGAGGAAGAGGAGGGGGTCTCTTTTGTGACTTGAGATCGTAAAATCTACAGACCCCTCGCATCCCATACAGACATAAACTGTTTCAACATTTTCCCTCAGGACACCACTAAAGGACATTGCCATGCCCAAACAAGTTAGACACAAAGGCACCTCACCCACCACCGTCCCCATGCCATAACTCTGCTAAATACCTAATTCCCACAGCACTATCTTAGGCCTAAGGATGTAGTAGGCCTGTATGGTTATTCTTCTTCTCCTCTTTCCTATTACCTTCCACTATTGGTATCTTGTGATTATACCACTTTGTTGTTTGTATGTACACTGAGCTCTTACAAATTCCTTGTGTGTCCAATCATACATAGCCAAAAATAACCTATTCTATTCTATTCTATTCTATTCTATTCTATTCTATTCTATTCTATTCCACTCCATTCCATTCCGTCTCCTCTCCTCCTATTCTATTCTATTCTATTCTATTCTATTCTATTCTATTCTATTATATTCTATTCTATTCTATCCTATTCTATTCCATTCCATTCCATCATTATTCCTTATTCCTATTCCTATTCCTGTTCTGTTCTGTTCTATTCTATTCTATTCTATTCTATTCTATTCTATTCTATTCTATTCCATTCCATTCCATTCCATTCCATTCCACTGTCTCTTATCTTCTCTTCCCCTCTCCTCTCTTCATCTCTCCTCTCTCCTCCACTCCACTCCATTCCGTCTCCTCTCCTCTCCTTCTATTCTACTCTTCTCTTTTCTACTCTACTCTATTCCATTCCACTCCATTGTCTCTTCTCATCTCTTCTCCTCTCCTCTCCTCTCCTCTCCTTCTGTTCTATTCTATTCTATTCCATTCCACTCCACTCCATTGTCTCTTCTCTTCTCTTCTCCTCTTCTCTCATTCTATTCTATTCCATTCCATTCCATTCCACTCCACTCCACTGTCTCTTTTCTCCTCTCCTTGTCTCTCCTCTCTTCTCCTCCTCCACTCCACTCCATTCCATCTCCTCCCCTCTCCTCCCCTTCTATTCTACTCTACTCTTCTCTACTCCACTCCACTCCACTCCATTGTCTCTTCTCTTCTTTTCTCCTCCCCTCGCCTTCTATTCTATTCTATTCTATTCTATTCTATTCTATTCTATTCTATTCCATTGTCTCTTCTCTTCTCCTCCCCTCCTCTCCCCTCTCCTTCTATTCTATTCCATTCCATTCCACTCCATTGTCTCTTCTCTTCTCTTCTCCTCTCCTCTTCTCTCATTCTATTCTATTCCATTCCATTCCACTCCACTCCACTGTCTCTTCGCTTCTCCTCTCTTCTTCTCTCATTCTATTCTATTCCATTCCATTCCATTCCACTCCACTCCACTGTCTCTTCGCTTCTCCTCTCTTCTTCTCTCATTCTATTCTATTCCATTCCATTCCACTCCACTCCACTCCACTGTCTCTTCGCTTCTCCTCTCCTTGTCTCTCCTCTCTTCTTCTCCTCCACTCCACTCCATTCCGTCTCCTCTCATCTATTCTATTCCATTCCACTCCTCTTCACTCCACTCAACTGTCTCTTCTCCTCTCCTTGTCTCTCCTCTCTTCTCCTCCACTCCACTCCATTGCGTCTCCTCTCCTCTCCTTTCCTCTCATTCTACTCTACTCTACTCCACTCCACTCCACACCACTCCATTCCACTCCATTGTCTCTTCTCTTCTCCTCTCCTCTCATTCTATTCTATTCCATTCCATTCCACTCCACTCCACTGTCTCTTCGCTTCTTCTCTCCTCTCCTTCTATTGTATTCTAATCCATTCCATTCCACTCCACTGTCTCTTCTCTTCTCCTCTCCTCTTCTCTCATTCTATTCTATTCCATTCCATTCCACTCCACTCCACTGTCTCTTCTCTTCTCCTCTCCTTGTCTCTCCTCTCTTCTTCTCCTCCACTCCACTCCATTCCATCTCCTCTCCTCTATTCTATTCCATTCCACTCCACTTCACTCCACTCAACTGTCTCTTCTCCTCTCCTTGTCTCTCCTCTCTTCTCCTCCACTCCACTCCATTGCGTCTCCTCTCCTCTCCTTTCCTCTCATTCTACTCTACTCTACTCCACTCCACTCCACTCCACTCCACACCACTCCATTCCACTCCATTGTCTCTTCTCTTCTCCTCTCCTCTCCTTCTATTCTATTCTATTCCATTCCATTCCACTCCATTGTCTCTTCTCTTCTCCTCTCCTCTCCTTCTATTCTATTCTATTCCATTCCATTCCACTCCATTGTCTCTTCTCTTCTCCTCTCCTCTTCTCTCATTCTATTCTATTCCATTCCATTCCACTCCACTCCACTGTCTCTTCTCTTCTCCTCTCCTTGTCTCTCCTCTCTTCTCCTCCACTCTACTCCATTGCATCTCCTCTCCTCTCCTTTCCTCTCATTCTACTCTACTCTACTCTACTCTACTCCACTCCACTCCATTGTCTCTTCTCTTCTCCTCTCCTCTCATTCTATTCTATTCCATTCCATTCCACTCCACTCCACCATCTCTTCTCTTCTCATCTCTCCTCTCTTCTTCTCCTCCACTCCACTCCTCCCCCTCCTCTCCTCTCCTCCTCCTCCTATTCTATTCTATTCTATTCTATTCTACTCCACTCCATTGTCTCTTCTCTTCTCCTCTCCACTCCTCTCCTCTCCTCTCATTGTATTGTATTGTATTCTATTCTATTCCATTCCATTCCATTTCATTCTATTCCATTCCACTCCACTCCACTCCACTGTCTCTTCTCTTCTCCTCTCCTTGTCTCTCCTCTCCTCCTCCTCCTCTCCTCTCATTCTATTCTATTCTATTCTATTCTATTCTATTCTATTCTATTCTACTCCACTCCACTCCACTCCACTGTCTCTTCTCTTCTCTTTTCTTCTCCTCTCTTCTCCTCTCGTTCTATTCTATTCTATTCCATTCCATTCCATTCCACATCAAAATGAAATTTAATTGCATTCAGCTCTCATAGGATCACCTCTTCCAATATACAATGTATGGGGAATGCTGTAAACAAATGCTGTAAGTGTGAAATATGGTCATAAGTCACTTTTTTCAGTTCCCTTATAACTATGAACAGTTGCTAAGCGAGCTGTTGCAACTGAAGGACTACCTATAACACAGTTGGAACGGACCTTGGTGGCAGCAACCCGCTGCTCAGGCAGGAGACCCTCTCATTCTATTCTATTCTATTCTATTCTATTCTATTCTATTCTATTCTATTCTATCCTTCTCTACTCTACTCTACTCTACTCTACTCTATTCTGAATTTTATCATTTAACATGGGCGAAAACTGAAATTCACAGCTTCTAACAAACAAAGTCAATGGGGGAAACTGGATGTACTTAATGATCATGTGATTTATTTAATGACCGAGGCAAAAAGGATCATAAAGACAAAAAGATGTTACTCACAACAGCCATGTCACTTACTGACAGATGTTCTGGTCTCAGGTGTGGTCGTAAGTCAAAGACTACCTGACTCACTTAACAATTGCAGTGATTCACTTAACAAGCAGGTTGTAAAATTGGCCACGATTCACTTAACAACCGCTTTGCTTAGCAATGGAAATTTCCATGGCTACGCAATTTCCTCTTCGTATGTTTTAGCTTCCAGTCCCCTCATCATCTTTGTTACTCTTCTCTGCACTCTTTCCAAAGTTACTTTTCATTTTGTTAGATAGTGCCCAATGTTCAAGTTTGTCAAGATCCTTCTGTATCTTAAGCCTATCTTCTGGAGTGTTGGCTATTCCTGCCAGCTTGGTGTCATCTGCAAATTTGATGAGTTCCCCATTTATTCCCTCATCCAAATCATTGATGAAGATGTTGAAGAGTCCTGGGCCCAAAACAGAGCCTTGGGATTTATTTATTTATTTATTTTGCAAAAGCAAGCATTTCAGCATGGTGAAAACATCACCCATAGCAATCAGTAGAGGAGAGGGCATGGCATTGAAAGTGGTGGTAATAATATTCCCTTGCCAGGCATTATTACATAATTATAATAATAATTGCATGAACCAAAGTAGCTGCCTTCAAAAGTTCAGTAAAGCTGTCTGGATCAGTGAGAAAACTCAGGGACAGCTAGGTTGCATTTTTTGCATCATGAATTTAAAATTGTCAGAAAATAAGTAGGAGGAGGGGAGAGGAAAAGAAAGGAAGGGGGAAGGGGAGGGCAGAAGGAAAAGGAAAAGAGAAAGAGGAAAAAGTGGCGAGGAAAAGAAGAGGAAGGGGGAGAAGAAAAGGGAAGGAGGGATAGGAGAGAAGGAAAAAGGGGGAGGAGAGGAAGGGAAAGGAAAAAGGATGAAGAGGCAAGGAAATGAAGAAGAGCAAAGAAAGGAAAAGGGGAAGAGAGAAAGAGGAAAAAAGAGGAAGAGGAAAAGAAGAGAAAAGGGGGAAAGAGGAGGAGGAAAAAGAGAAGAAGAGGAAGACAACGGGTGAGGGAGAGAGGAAGAAAAATAGGGATAGAATCAAGATCACGTGAAGTGTTAATACCACTTTATAAGGCCTTGATAAGGCCACACTTGGAATACGGCATTCAATTTTGGTCGCCACAATGTAGAAAAGATGTGGAGACTCTAGAAAGAGTGCAGAGAAGAGCAACAAAGATGATTAGGGGACTGGAAACTAAAACATAGGAAGAACGGTTGCAGGAACTGGGTATGTCTAGCTTAAGAGAAAGAAGGACTAGGGGAGACATGATAGCAGTGTTCCAATATCTCAGGGGCTGCCACAAAGAAGAGGGAGTCAAACTATTTTCCAAGGCACCTGAGGGTAGAACAAGAAGCAATGGGTGGAAACTAATCAAGGAGAGAAGCAACTTAGAACTGAGGAGAAATTTCCTGACAGTGAGGGCAATTAATCAGTGGAACCACCTGCCTCCAGAAGTTGTGGGTGCTTCATCACTGGAGTTTTTTAGGAAGAGACTGGACAGCCACCTGTCTGAAATAGTACAGAGGTTCCTGCTTGAGCAGGAGGTTGGACTAGAAGACCTCCAACTCTTTTATTCGCTTAAGACGAGGAAAAGGGGGAAAAATAAGAAGGGGAAAAAGAGGACAAGAAGAAGAGGTATGCCATTTTGATATGTACTTGGTTTTTAATAATGACTGTACACCGCCCCGAGTCCTGCTTAGGAAAGGGTCCGGGTTATAAATAAAAGTTGATTGATTGATTGATTGAAAAGGAGGAGGAGGAGGAAAAAGATGAGAAGGAGAGGAAGAGGGGGAAAAGGAAAAGGAGGAGGAGGAAAAAAGAGAAGGACCAGAGGGAGGAAAAGAACTCTGTAACTGTATCCCGCTGTGCTTTTTGTTGTTGTTAGTTGCCAAGTCATGTCCAACCCATCGCGACCCCATGGAGAACGTTCCTCCAGGCCTTCCTGTCCTCTACCATCCCCTGGAGTCCATTTAAGCTCACGCCTGCTGCTTCCGTGACTCCATCCAGCCCCCTCATTCTCTGTCATCCTTTTCTTCTTTTGCCCTTCATCGTTCCCAGCATTAGGCTCTTCTCCAGGGAGTCCTTCGCATTTCCTTCAGACTCTTCAGTCTCCCTTGTGCAGATGCTTCTATCGGCTTTCCAATGTGGGGGGGGGGGGGAGAGCTGGAAAGCAGCCGTTCAGAATAGCCCCTCCCTGTTTTTCCCGGCGCCTCTGCCCAAGGCCGGCTTTGCTAGGAGCCTGTGCCAAGCGGCGCTCTGGTGCCAGCTCTTTATCCGCCCTCTGCATGTGGTGACTCTGGATTAGAGACCGCGTTGCCTCTGTGCCCAGAATCCCCCAGGTGGCGGGAAGAAGCCGGGAGAGGAGGGAGGCAGCAGGCACTGCTGGCAGGGCGCTCCCTTGGCTGCTGGACTTGGACACTGCATGGCTGCAGAGGAGGAGGAGGAGGAAACCGAATGGAAAGAGAAGTTGATTGCACCTCAAAAGACCTAAAAAAATGAAGTGCCATCGAGGAATTCAGTTGACTGAATGAATGCAGAATGCAGAATAACATAGCTGGCAGGGACCTTGGAGGTCTTCTAGTCCAACCCCCTGCTTGAGCAGGAGGCCTTCTATCATTTCAGACAGATGAATGTCCATTCTCTTCTGAAAAAAGTGTTGGAGGATGCACAACTTCTAAACTCAAGCTGTTCCACTGGTTAATTGTTCTCAGAATAACAAAGTTGGAAGGGACATTGAAGGTCTTCTAGTCTGACCCCCTGCTCAGGCAGGAAGCCCCATAACATCTTAATACCTTCTTAAAAACATCCGGTGTTGCAGCATTCAGAACTTCTGGAGGCAAGTTGTTCCACTGATTAATTGTTCTCACTGTCAGGAAATTTCTCCTCAGTTCTAAGTTGCTTCTCTCCTTGATGAGTTTCCACCCATTGCTTCTTATTCTACCCTCAGGTGCCTCGGAGAATAGTTTGACACCCTATTCTTTGTGGCAACCCCTGAGATATTGGAAGACTGCTATCATGTCTCCCCTAGTCCTCCTTTTCAAGGTAAAGGTTCTTCTCACATATATGTGCTACTCATTCCAGACTCTGGGTGTGTGTGCTTATCTCTGTTTCAAAGCCAAAGAGCCAGCGCTGTCCAAAGATGTCTCTGTGGTCATGTGGCTGGCATGACTCAAATTATTCTCACTGTCAGGAAATTTCTCCTTAGTTCTAGGTTGCTTCTCTCCTTGATTAGTTTCCACCCATTGCTTCATGTCCTGACTTCAGGCGCTTTGGAGAGTAGTTGCCCCCCCCCCTTCTTGGTGGCAGCCCTTCAAATTAACAATTAACAATTAGAACAATTAATCAGTGGAACAGCTTGCTTCCAGAAGTTGTGAATGCCCCAATACTGGAAGTCTTTAAGAAGATGTTGGATAGCCATTTGTCTGGAACGGTATAGGGTTTCCTGCCTAGGCAGGGGGTTGGACTAAAAGACCTCCAAAGTCCCTTCCAACTCTGCTATTGTATTGTATTGTAAATATTGGAAGACGGCTAATTGGTAGAACAGCTTCCTTCCAGAAGCCTCAGAAGTGAGGAAGCTTCTTGGATGAGAAGCGAAACTTCTTCCAAAAAAAAAACCAAAACACCTTCAAAAGAAAGTCCAGTTGCCTCTTCAAAAAGCACCTTTGCTTTTTGTAAGAGTATGTACAAAGGAGTCAGAGTATTTAAAGTTATTAGAGGTAATTAGCCAATATATCGGGTAGATAAGTAAAAGATAATGAAATCAGAGGGTTAAAAATGGTGAGATTTAAGTGAAACATATTAGAAGGGGAAGTAACATAAGGAGAATTGTACCGTTGTGAAACTGCCATAAGAAGGAACACAAACTTCCTAGGTAGTGTGTAAATGTAATCTATGTGTAAGTTTTGTCTTTTTTGTATAATAATAATAATAATAATAATAATAATAAGAATAAGAATAAGAATAAGAATAAGAATAATAATATATTTATTTCTTAGCCGCACCCTCTCCCGAAGGACTCGGGGCGGCGTACAATGAAACATATGAAATAAATATGTGGACAAAACAAACATATAACAGAGACATATACTAAAACACATACAAGGAGGAGGTCGGCTGATAAATAAAAACAATTAAAATACAGTATTTAAAAACCCCTAGATAATTAAATATAGTATGCTTTTCAAGTATGCTTGAAAATAAAAATAAAAACATTTTAAAAAAGCACCTCTGGGATAACCATGACCTGGATAACATAGACACTTCCTTCCAGAAGTTGTGGGTACTCCATCACGGAAGGCTTTTAAGAAGAAGAACAGAATAACAGAGTGAGAAGGGGCCTTGGAGGTCTTCTAGTCCAACCCTCTGCCCAAATGCTTGTCCAATCTTTTGTTAAAAACCCACAACTTCTGGAGGCACGTTGTTCCACTGTCTAACTGTCAGGAAATTTCTCCTTAGTCCTAGGTTGCTCCTCTCCTTGATTGGTTTCCATCCATTGCTTCTTCTCCTGCCCTCAAGTGCTTTGGAAAATAGTTTGACTCCCTCTTCTCTGTGGCAACCTCTCAAATATTAGAAGACTGCTATCATGTCACCCCTAGTGCTTCTTTTCATTAAAGTTGGTAAAGGTAAAGATTCCCCTCGCATATGTGTGTTAGTCGTTCCCGACTCTAGGGGGCAGTGCTCATCTCCATTTCAAAGCCGAAGAGACAGCGCTGTCCAAAGACGTCTCCGTGGTCATGTGGCTGGCATGACTAAATGCCGAAGGAGCACAGAACGCCTGTTCCCTTCCCACCAAAGGTGGTTCCTATTTTCCTACTTGCATTTTTTACATGCTTTCGAACTGCTAGGTTGGCAGAAGCTGGGACAAGTAACGGGAGCTCACTCTGTTACGCGGCGCTAGGGATTTGAACCGCCGAAATGCCAACCTTTCTGATCGACAAGCTCAGCGTCTTAACCATTGAGCCACTGCATCCCTTTTTCATCAAACTAGACGTACCCAATTCCTGCAACCGTTCTTCCTATGTTTTAGCCTCCAACCCTCAAATCCTCTTTGTGGCTCTCCCGTTCCTTGACCCATCTAGCCAGACAGTTACACCCGTCAGCCTGGCAGGTCATAAAAGTCAAAATGGCAGCGATCAAAGCTTCCCTCTCTGTTTTTAATGGGTGTCCTCTCTGCCCCCCAGATCAAAGGAGGTGGGGCTTCAATTTTTTTTCCGCCCCACGTGCAGAGGCCGCCAGAGTCACAGCCGTCCACCCGAGGCCTCGGAGGGTGCGAAGGCAGCTTTTCCAAGTGGGCATCTCTTCCTTGCTTTGGGTGAAATCATCGGCAGTCAGAATGACCCACTGAAAGGGATTCGTATTCTGCTTTTCTGGGCTTTGCAAGTGGCGCTTCCCGTTGGCGGCTCCTTTGCGGAGATGTTGCGCACGAGAGAACAAAGGAGTAGAAAGGACAACCGGGCTGGTTGGCACTGGGGCGTGTAGGGGTGCACATTGGATTATTGGGCGGCATCCAACAGAAATGACACAGCAAGGGCGGGGCGCGAGAAGAGAGGAGGGCAGCCCGGACAGACACGGAAAAGGATTATGGGAGGATGAGGAGGAAGGAGGGATAGGACAGGAAGGAATGGGCGGGGGCACCAGGAGCAGGGGAAAAGGGGGGAAGGTAAAGGAAGGAGGGAAGGAAAGGAGAGGGAAGGAAGGACGGAAGGAAGGAAGTCAGTGCCAGCGACGCGGACGGCTCTCGCGCTCTCTCGCTGGTGTGCAACTGGGAGGGGGACAGGAGCACTGGGATCAGGCAACGGAAGGAAGGGAGGGAGGGCAGAGGCAGGCAGGGAAGGAAGGCAGGACGGACAGACAGACAGTGGGAGGGGAGGGGGGAGGAGAATGGGAGCAGAAAGAAAGGGAGGCAAGATAAGGGGAGGGAGGATGGGGAAGGGACAGGAATGAATGAAAGTAAACGAGGGCGGGAGGGCGGGAGGGGGGGGAGAGGGAGGGAGGACTAGACCGCAGAGCACGGATACAGAACACTGGGGGGGGCGGGGAAAGGGGAATGGGAGAAACATAGGGCCTGGCCAGGGAGGACCGACAGCCGGCGAGGCAATGCATTGACGGTTTGAACCGGGCCACTGATCTGTGAGGGAGGGCGGTCACCGGGGCGACCGACAGCACGGCGTCACTGGCCGTAGGCCTCGCCATGGGTGGGGCGGGGCCGTTGACGACTGGGCGTCGGAAGGGGGTTAGTGGCATACTGCATTTGTTCCGCTTCTCCCGCCCTATCCTATTCCAGGCTCCCTTGCCATTCAAGTTCACGGCCTGCCGGCGCGGCACTTCGCGCTGCTCTCTATCGATTCTCTCTCTCTCTCTCTCTCGTCTCTCTCTCCTATCTCGCTCTCTCTCTTCTCTTTCTCTGTTTTTGGTTCTTTGCTGTGCTCTGCCTCTCTCTTTGTTCGATTTGACTCCCAAAAATAGAAGCGGGAAAAGAGATGGGGAATCCTCCTATGTTTTTCGTTCATTCTTTCTTTATTCTCCACTTTTCTTTCTTTGTGGCTTTCCCTTTTATGCGTTCATTCTCGCAGTTTTGCTTATTGTTACAGCCTTTTATTTATGACAGCCATGTCTTGGATGGTAGTGTGGATGTTTTGATGGCAATATTTCTGTTATATACGCCGAGGAGAGTTGCTTTTGAATTCTGGAGTGTGAGAAGTGTGTTTAGGGAGTAAATAAAGACACAATTGCCTCAGAAGGCTGTCAATGGGGCATCTTTCCCACGGAAGGGGCTCTGAGCGGAAGCCCTTGGAAGAGGTGAGGCATAGTACCAGAGGGAGGGGGGGATCCAGAACCCCTCCCCTCTTTCATGCCCTGTGAGCCTCATTTCCTCTCGCACGACAGGCAGTGACAATAATTACCACTGCAGGGAACTGCCTGCTATTATTTTGCATTGTGTCAGGTTTAATGCAATTGTCACAGTCTGGAAATGAATTTTTTCCTCCCTCCCTCCCTCCCTCCCTCCCATCCACCTCCCCACCCTCCGCTCTCTTCCCCCTCTCCTAATTTCTTCTTTCTTCCCTCTCTTCCTCTCTTCTTTCATCCTTCCTTCCATCCTTCTTTCCTTTCTCCATTCCTCCCTTCCCTTTTCTTCTTTTGTCCTTTCTTCCACCCTCCCTTTCTCCTTTCCCTTTGCTCTTCCCCTCCCTTCCTCCCTTTCCCCTCCTCCCTCCCTCTGACTTTTCCCCCTTCAATTTCCTCCCTCCCTCCCTTCCCCTTCCTTCCTTCCTTATTTTCTTCCCCTTCCCCCTCTCCATCCCTCCTTTCCTCTTCACTTCCCTTCTTTCTCACCTTCCTTCTCCTTCTTTCTCCTCCTCCTCCTCCCTTTCTTCTTCTGTCCCTCCCTCTCTACTTTCGTCTTCCCTTCCCTCCCTCCCTCCCTTTCCCCTCCTCCCTCCCGTTCCCCTCCTCCCTCCCGTTCCCCTCCTCCCTCCCTCTGTCTTTTCCCCCTTCAATTTCCTCCCTCCCTTCCCCTTCCTTCCTTCCTTCCTTATTTTCTTCCCCTTTCCCCCTCTCCCTCCCTCCTTTCCCCTTCCCTTCCCTTCTTTCCCTCCTTCCTTCTCCTCCTCCCTTTCTTCTCCTCTCCCTCCTGCTCTCCTTTCGCTTTCCCTTCCCTCCTCTCCCTCTTTCCTTCTCTCTCCTCTTCCCTCCCCTTACAGAGGGTCAAAAAAGTCATGGCAGCCTGCTCTTGAAGCTCTGCCCCTTTTAAGATCACCCGGTCCAGGTCTTGGCTCCCCACCACCCCCTGGCCGCCCCACCCTCCCCCTCCTCAATTTGCCCAGGGCTCTTTGCGTGCTCTGATAAAGAGTTAGAAGAACTGCAGGGACCCCTGCCCAGCTCTTTGTGAGAGCTGACAAATTTGATCACGGCTGAAATACGGTATCTCTGCTCTTAGCGTCACATTAAGAGTGGATTCTTTTAAAGCAAATGCATCGTCTTACACACACACACACACACACACACACACACACACACAGCTTGAAAACAGCCAGAATGCGCTCTTAAAACAGCAGAGACAAACAAACAGTCGTATTATTTATGAGGCCGCCTGAACCGAGCCGCAATCTCACCCCAATCAAAAGGAACAAGCACAAACTAACAACAGCCGAAGCAATCAAGTCAACGCACCCTGTGCTGTGTTTACAGTCGCTGTCAAAGCAATACGATCCCACAGCCTGGACACTTCGCCCATTTCTCTTGACCCCCCAAAACAAAGCAACCGGCTTGTTGGTTCTCTGCAAGACAAGGCCCGTAATGAGGCACGGCGCTAACACGGAGCCCAGTTTGGCTTATTTAGAGGCTGGCCTACAAACCAGTGAGTTCTGGTCATGCCTTAGGGATTAAAGCCGGCTGGGTGATTTGGGGACAATCGGCAGGAGACTGTGAGTTCTAGTCCCGCTTCACGCATGAAAACCGGCTGGGTGACTTTAGGCCAATCGCCAGGAGACTGACAGTAAAAGGAACAAAACTAGGGACGGATATATATCCTAGTCCACAAATGACAGATGTCACCCACCAAAATGATTCCCTTTAAATCAGGCTCTCAGAGGCAGAGAGATTTACAACCACCAAAGGCAATGAAGAAAGCTACCATTTTTAAAAGACAGAATAATAGAGTTGGAAGAGATCTTGGAGGTCTTCTAGTCCAACCCCCATGTTCAGGCAAGAATCCCTATACCATTTTAAAAAAATGGTTGTCCTCCAAAGTGAATTCCTCCAAATCACTTGACCAGTTATTTGTCTTTTATATACAGACTACCTTATAACCTAGCGTTGTCTGGGTATGTATTTATCCCAATCCTGTATTAGAGGGAGCCTCCTTGTGGAGTATTGTGAAGCCGTAACCAATGGCAACTCCACTGTGCTGTACAGTAGAAGCCATTTTAAGGCACAACAGGCTGTATCTTAACAGAACTTGAATCCTGAATCCTGAAGGTACTTTGAACTTGAATCGTCAATCCAAAAGGCACGCTATCCTTTTACTTTCTCTTTTCCTTAAATTTGGGATCTTCTGAACTTCAACTCTATGGAAATCACAATCCCATTCCTGCCATAAGCACTGATATCGGCAGACCTCAGAAAGGGAGCAGAAGGGTGGACTTGACCCCAGAATATCAGGGGAGTAAAGCATCTAAAGCAACAAAAAAGATGGTGTGTCAATCACATAATTTGGCTTTTCCTGCAGACCCCTCTGATGGGTTGACTGAGTGGGCTTCCCATGGAGAGAGACCACGTGAATGGTGGTTTTTCCTCTACCAATCTTTGTGATGGAAGAACTATACTAGAAGCTACAGGACAAGATATCTCTCTCTCTCTCTCTCTCTCTCTCTCTCTCCCTCCCTCCCTCCCTCCCTCTCTCTCTCCCCCTCTCTCTCCTGTCTTTCTGCCTCTTTCTCTCTCTGTCTCTGTCTCTCATCTCTCTGACTCTCCTGTCTCTCTGCCTCTCTGTGTGTCTTTCTCTCACTGTCTCTCTGTCTCTCATCTCTCTCTCTCTCCTGTCTCTTTCTGTCTCTGTCTCTCATCTCTCTCTCCTGTCTCTCTGCCTCTCTCTGTGTCTCTTGGTTTGGTTTGGTTTATTTGGATTTATATGCCGCCCTTCTCCAAAAGGACTCAGGGCGGCGTACAACATTAAAAACACACATCTCAAAAGTTAAAAAAAGATTAAATCCATTTCCAAAAAAACAAACCGATTTTTTTTTAAAAGAAACAATACATTTACAATAAGTTAAAATTAAAATTAACATTAACAGGCCAGGCCGGCTTGCTGGAAAAGCCAACTTTTTAGGGCGCGTCAGAAGGACCGGAGGTCAGGGATTATGCGGAGCTCCGGAGGCAGCTCATTCCAGAGGGAAGGCGCTCCCACAGAGAAGACTCTCCCCCTGGGGGTCACCAGCCGACATTGCTTGGCCGACGGCACCCTGAGGAGGCCAACTCTGTGGGATCGTACTGGATGGTGGGAGGCTACTGGTGACAGTAGGTGGTCTTGCAGGTACCCTGGGCCTAAGCCATGGAGCGCTTTAAAGGTCATAATTAATACCTTGAATCGCACCCGGAAAACAACCGGCAACCAGTGCAGGCCGCCTAAAAGGGGTGTGACATGGGAGCACCTAGGTACCCCCATGACAACCCACACGGCCGCATTCTGGACCAGCTGAAGCCTCCGGGTGCTCTTCAAGGGCAGCCCCATGTAGAGAGCATTGCAGCAGTCCAGGTGAGAAAGGACGAGGGCATGAGTGACTGTGCACAGAGCATCCCGATCCAGGAAGGGGCGCAACTGGCATACCAGGCGAACCTGGTAAAAGGCCCCCCTGGTCACGGCCGTCAGGTGTTCTTCTAAACTAAGCCGCGTATCCAGGAGGACTCCCAGATTGCGAGCCTTCTCTGAGGGGGCTAAAATTTCTCCCCCATCGTCAAAGATGGAACAAGATGTACAAATCGGGATGACGGAAACCACAGCCACTCAGTCTTGGAGGGATTGAGCTTGACCCTGTTCCTCCCCATCCAGATCCGCACAGCCTCCAGGCATCGGGACATCATGTCGAGGGCATTGTTTGGGTGGTTTGGGGTAGAGGTGAAAAGTTGGTTATCATCAGCATATTGATGATACCGTACCCCAAAACCACGGATGATCTCGCCCAGCGGTTTCATGTATATGTTGAACAGGAGGGGTGAGAGAACCGACCCCTGGGGCACCCCACAAGTGACGAGCCTAGGGGTCGATCTCTGCCCTCCAGTCAACACAAACTGCGACCGATCCGACAGGTAGGAGGAGAACCACCGTAAAACGGTGCCCCCCACTCCCAACCCCCTGAGCCATCGCAGTAGGATACCATGGTCGATGGTATCGAAAGCCGCCGAGAGGTCTAATAGGACCAGGACAGAGGAACAGCCCCTGTCCCGGGCCCGCCAGAGATCATCGACCAACGCAACCAATGCCGTCTCCGTGCTGTACCTGGGCCTGAAACCCGACTGAAACGGATCCAGGTAGACAGCTTCATCCAGGTTCAGGTAGCCAGCTTTATCGTCTCTCTCTGTCTCTCATCTCTCTCTCTCTCTCTCTCTCTCATCTCTCTCTGTCTCCTGTCTCTCTGCCTCTCTCTCTGTCTTTCTCTCTCTGTCTCTCTGTCTCTTTTTTTCTCTCCTTCAACCCACCCATCCACCCTTCTATCAAACTTATCAATTTAAACTTATCCAGGAGAGAAACAACCTAGAAATACGAAGAAATTTCCTGACAGTGAGGACAATTAACCAGTGGAACTTCTGGAGCTTGCCTCCAGAAATGGTGGATACTTCATCACTGGAGGATTTTAAGAAGAGACTGGACAGCCATTTGTCTGAAATGTTACAGTGTCTCCTGCTTTAGCAGGGGGTTGGACTAGAAGACCTCCAAGGTCCCTTCCAACTCTATTATTCTGTATTCTGTATCTATCTATCCATCTATCATCTACCCATGTTTTTCTGACTGTTGATCTATCCATTAATACTCAACCCTGGTGACTTTAAGATGTGGACTTCAACTCCCCGAACTCCCAAACACTCAACATCTACAGTGTCCGTCTGTCTGCCTGGCTGCCTATCTTTCTATCTCAACAGTGTACATCATGCATCCATCAATCAATCAATCCCTACAGTTATCTTTCTTTCTTTTCTTTCTTTTCTTTCTTTTCTTTCTTTTCTTTCTTTTCTTTCTTTTCTTTCTTTTCTTTCTTTTCTTTCTTTTCTTTCTTTTCTTTCTTTTCTTTCTTTTCTTTCTTTTCTTTCTTTTCTTTCTTTTCTTTCTTTTCTTTCTTTTCTTTCTTTTCTTTCTTTTCTTTCTCTCTTTATCTATCATAGTATCTACCATCCATCCACCTATCCCTACAGTTATATTCCTCCTTCACATCTATCTATCTATCTATCTATCTATCTATCTATCTATCTATCTCAGCATCATCATCTATCATCCTATGTCTTATCTTCCTTGCGCTCTCTTTCTAGTATTTATCATCCATCCATCTCTACAGCTCTCCCTCTCCCTTTCCAGTATCTATCATCCATCCATCCATCTCTACAGTCCCCCCTCTCTCTTTCTTTTATCTATCATCCATCCATCCATCTCTACAGTCCTCTCTCTCTCTCTTTCCAGTGTCTATCATCCATCCATCCATCCATCCATCCATCCATCTCTACAGCTCTCTCTCTCTCATTCCAGTATCTATCATCCATCCATCCATCTCTAGTCTTCTCTCTCATTCCAGTATCTATCATCCATCCATCTCTACAGTCCTCTCTCTTTCCAGTGTCTATCATTCACCCATCCATCCATCTCTACAGTCCCCTCTCTCTCTTTCTAGTATCTATCATCCATCCATCCATCCATCCATCCATCCATCCATCCATCTACAGTTTTCTCTCCCCATCTCTCCCTCTCACTTTCTCTATCCCCCTTTCCTTCTCCCACCTCTCTCTTTCTCTCTCTCTCTTCCATCCATCCATCTCTATCAATCTATTTCTATAGTATCTCTCTTTCTCTCTCTCCATCAGTCTGTCTATTAATTTATCTATCTATCTACCGTCACGTCAATCTTAACTACTAGCACGAGACTTTATCTAATAATAGGGTTGGTCTTGCAAGTTTCATTAGCCGCAATGTTATTTTTTATTTAGACATTTCTAGGCCCTGGCCCATATTTGCAACGAATTCTACTTGGCGGAAGTGCAAACCACATTTTGATAATTCTCCAGAATTCACGCAACTCCCCAAGGAGGTGTATTTCAACCCAATACTCTATGATTCTATAATTCTATTTTAAAAAAATGATGTCTCTTTTGCAGTCTTTTAATATGTGTTTATTTGAAGCCGGGCAGCTTTCAGACATATGGAATTCCTCAGCCAAAAAATCCACCCATCTGGAATTGGCCAAGTTTAGGAAAAAATGATTTCATTGCTAATTGATTGTAATTATATTGTTTGGGTTTCCGTTTTAATTATATTGATTTTAGTGTCACGTTTTATATTATGGATTTTTGAAATGGCAACGATTGTCACATTTGTTTCATTTTTTTCGAGAATGCAAAGCACCCTTGAGCTGTTGGGCCTCAGACATTCTATAAATCCTGTCAGGGAATTGCACAGCAGGCGTCCAAATGAAGACATGACGCGAATTTGTGGTTTTATATAAATAAATATATTTTACATCTTTATTTACAGCAAACAAGATAGTCGGGTAAACAGGGAGCAAGCATCATGAGGTACATCACAGAGTCCTCAGAAGAAAAAGGCGGGAAAAAAGGGAAACGGCCCCTCCGCACCCACAGCAGCCAATCACAGTGCAGATTGCCTCATGCAGGAGCCAGCATTCTTCGACCAATCAGCTTTAACTGGCTCACTGCACAAGTCCCCCTCCCCCACAGCTCCAGCTACTAAATTTAAATATCTTAACAAACCTATCAAATCAATCAATCAATCAATCAATCAATCAATCAATCAATCAGGATTTTAATTATAATCTATGTGTAAACTATGTCACAATTGCCCAGCCTTGTCCTTATCATTCCTAGGAAATACACATGGTATGATAGAACTAAGCACAGCTAGTCCTCAACCTACACAAGTTCATTTAGTGACCATTCAAAGTTACAACGGCACTGAAAAAAGGGATTTAGGACTGTTTTTCACAGTTATGACCATTGAAGCGTCCTCAGGATGATGTGATCCAAATTCAGATGCTTGGCAACTGCTTCATAGTTATGATGGGGTCATGTGATCTCCTTCTGACAAGCAGTCAACGAGGAAGCCGGATTCACTTAACAACCATCTTATTAACTTAACAACTGCAGTGATTCACTTAACGCCTGTGGCAAGAAAGGTCGTAAAATGGGGCAAAACCCACTTAACAAACGTCTCAGTTGGCGGCAGAAATTTTGGGCTCAATTGTGGTCATAAGTCAAAGAGTACCTGACCTCTAATAAATAATTAGCACATCTAGATATATAAAAATGGCTGTGTGTGTGTATATATTCCAGCATAACTCTGGAACGCCTCGAGCAATTTCAACCCAACTTGGTACACAGATGATTTACACTCTGGAAAAAAATATTGTGGTAGTAAGACACCCCTAAAACCTCTCGGGGTGTGTGTTCTGTTAAGATATAACCTTTGTGTTCGATTGGATAATGGATAGGCACTCACAGGCTTAACGGTAACAACAGCTCTTTATTAAGTACAACAAGTGAGAACAATCCAGCCAAGGTTGAGTCTGACAGCAGCCCTTTGATAGGGAGCTGTCAGACCCTTCGACCAATAGGGTTAATCCTCTGTTCCCGCTGGAACAGAGGACCTTGGTGGAAACCACTGTAGTTAGAACAAGGATCTAACACTTGATGTCTTTAAATGGCTTCTACTGTACTGCTGTAAAATGGCTTCTACAGCGCACCAGAGTTCACATGGTAACGGCTTCACAGTACTCCACAAGGGGGCTCCCTCTGGTAAGGGGGAAAATCCAACATTACAAATTACGTTTGGTCCAGACATTTCCCCCCTATAAATAAGTACCCGGGACACACCGGGTTATCAGCTAGTAATATATAAAGTACAGGTAATCCTTAACCTACAGCAGTTCATTTAGTGACCACTTCGGAGTTACAACAGCACTGAAACAAATAATATCTTTTTCACACTTACGACCATTGCAGCCTCCCCACGGTCAAGGGATCGAAATTGAGATGCTTGGCAACTGATTCATATTTATTCCATTAACAGCGGTGTTCGTAATTCAACAACTGCAGTGATTCACTGAGCTACTGTGGCAAGAAAGTTCGTAAAATGGGACAAAATGCACTTCATAAATATTTCAGGAACAGAAACTGCTGAGATCCCACTTGGAATATTGCATCCAATTCTAGTCACCACGATACAAAAAAGATGTTGGGACTCTAGAAAGAAGTCAGAGAAGGGCAACAAGGAGGATTAGGGGACTGGAGCATAAAAATATGAAGAACGGTGGCAAGAACTAGGAATGTGTAATATAATGGAATGGAATAGAATAGAATAGAATAGAATAGAATAGAATAGAATAGAATAGAGTGGCAAGGCGTGGCGTGGCATGGAATGAAGTGACATGGAATGACGTGGAATGGAATGGAATAGAATGGAATAACAGAGTTGGAAAGAACCTTCAAGATCTTCTAGTCCAACCCTCTGCTTAGGCAAGAAACCCTGCAGTTTTCTGGGCTGTTTTCAGGCCGTTTTTCAGCCAGTTCAAAAAATGGCCTGAAATGGCTGAAAAACTGCCCCAAAACAGCCTGAAAAAGGCCAGAAAAATATCCTGAAAATGGCCAAAAAACTGGCCAGACACCAGGCATGCATGTGCCAGCAAGCTGGTCTTTGGGAGGTTTTTTTGGCCGTTGCCACACACTGCTAGCTCATATTTGTGTGATCGTCCACTAAGGACTCCAAAATCCCTCTCACAGTTAATGCTATTGAGCTAGAGATCACCTCTCCTATACCTGTGCCTTTGGTTTTTCATGCCGAAATGTAGGCTCATCATCCATGGAGATGTTTCTTAGATGAAAGGAGGTTGGATAAGAGGTCATGAGGTCACAAAGGCCAATGGACACTAGAGCCCTGGGAAAGTTGGCTTGCTAACTTTGTGGGAAAGCTCAGAAGCTTCCAGGAGAGATCAACTAACACCAACCAAGTTCCAATGTCCAGGTTTTGTTTCAAGCTGTGGGTATTCGACGTCACCACCAACCTTCTAATTTCATGGATGTTCTAAGGCCTACCAAGTTGATGCTCCAACAAAAGACCTTTGAAGTCTTTCGGAAGAAACCAGTCCTTGAATATAGCTAGAATGCCTTCTGTTTCCCCAGTGTTCGTACGTGTGATGACGGCGATACTCCTTCATCTAACCACCAACGAAGCCTTGATCCGAGCAGTGTACAACCATAACAGCATCAGCCAAGATTTCGAAGCTTTGCATTCTGATTTTGGCCCCGTGCTTCAAAGTGAAGGTCTTCTTGGTTACCTCATTGAAGCCAAACCAGCCAACGCTTGCCAACCGATCAAAGCACCACCCCTAACCAACAGCTCTTCCGTGGCCTACGTGGCTCTCATCCAGAGAAATGACTGTTCCTTCACCACCAAGGTTCTCCACGCTCAACAAGCGGGCTACCAAGCCGCCGTCATCCACAATGTCAACTCCCAAGCCTTGGTCATCGATGTTGGGAAAGGAAGACCTCCAGCATCAAGTCAACATCCCGTCCGTGTTCATCGGTGAATCGGCCTCCACCCAGCTCAAGAGGATCTTCCATTACGACCGGATCGGCCTACGTCATCCTGATTCCCGAGTGCCACTGGCTGTCCTGTTGTGACCTCCAACACAACTGCCAACTCCGTCTCCCTCCAATGAGGCCGAGGCATTTGAAACAGGCGTGGCCTTGCATGTCCACTCACTCCCACATCTTCGGCAACACGCCTTACCTGTTCATCGGTTTCACGCTGGGCATCTGGATCCTGGCTTTCTACATTCTATGGTTTCTGTAATGACTTTGGGTGGACTCTGGGACTTCGGCACGGCCAAAGATGGTTTTGGGTGGCTTTTCGGGAAACTTGTCAAATTAATACAGAGCCCGTAGACGAGACCATCTAGATTTGGAGGGGGGGTTGATCTGTGTTCTTCTTCCTCTCCACTTTCCCCCACCCCTATTGAATCAAAGATATGAAGCTGTTCCCCCCATCATTCACCACCCCAGTGGTGGGTTCCAGCCGGTACGGCTCAATACCGGCATACTGGTGGTAGCTGGGAGCAGTGGACACCCTACCGGAATGGTGGGCCGTTTGGCCCACCTGGGTTCCTTACTGCTTTTTGAGGCAAACAAGCCAATTGTGCAAGCACACAAAGTGCGTGGCGCCTGTGTGACCTCCGCCAAACAGCTGAGTGTTGTTGGGTGGCGGCACGCATGCCCGCCGAGGACGCTCGGCCCCGTTGCAGCGTAACATTTGCGACAGGATCCGGAACCCACTAATGGACCACCCCCAATTCAGTTCTGCATATTACTTGTGGCAGTGGTGAAGGTATTGAATCAAGCATAGGAAACTCAGTTGCAAGCTTTCCCTCATTGGCTGGTTTTAGGATGACCTCGCCCTCTCAGGCCAAGAGCCAATCAGGCGCTGGCTAGGAGGGGGGAAACCTGGGTCTTAGTTCTCCCTCATCCATAGAAACTCATTGGCTGACTCTGGGTCGGTCCCTCCTCCTCGGGCCAATCAGGGATAGTGGAGAACGAGATGGACTAGGGGTGTGGAGATCTGGGTTCTAGTTCTCCTTCAGAAGCTCCTTGGCTGACTCTGGGATGGTCCCTACCTCTCAGGCTAAATGCCAATTAGGTGTAATGGAGAAGGGGCTGGACTAGGAAGGGGGAGACGTGGGTTCTAGTTCTCATCCACAGAAGCTCATTGGCTGACTCTGAATCAGTACTTCCCTCTCACAACTTCCCTCTCAGGCCAAGAGCCAATCAGAATTGGGGGGAGGGGCTGTTCCAGTCCCCCTCAGTCATGGAAGCTCATTGGATGACTTTGGGCCAATCCTCCTCCTCCGCCCAATAATCAATCGGGAGTAATGGAGAATGAAAAGGATTAGGAGGGAAGTGGAGAGTCTTGGATTCTAGTCCAACTCAGTCACCAAACCCCATTGGCTGATTCTGAATCTGATACTCCCTCCCTCTCAGCCCAAGAACCAATCAGACGTAGTGGAGAACGACCCAGTGCTGGGGTGGCGAGACCTGAGTTCTAATCCCCCTCACCCATGGAAACTCATTGGAAAATGTGGGTGCATTTAATTTCAGCATGATTAGGGCATTAAAACATAAGAAGAACGGTTGCAGGAATTGGGTACGTCCAGTTTAATGAAAAGGAGGACTAGGGATGACGTGATACCCGTCTTTCAATATTTGAGGGGCTGCCCCCCAAAAGAGAGAGTCAAGCTATTCTCCCAAAACATCTGAAGGCAGGACAAGAGGCAATGGGTGGAAACTAATGAAGGAGAGAAGCAACTTAGAACTGAGGATAAACTTCCTGACAGTTAGAACAATTAATCAGTGGAACAGCTTGCCTCCAGAAGTTGTGAATGCCCCAACACTGGAAGTCTTTAAGAAGATGTTGGAGAGCCATTTGTCTGAAACTGTGTAGGGTTTCCTGCCAAAGCAGGGGGTTGGACTAGAAGACCTCCAAGGTCCCTTCCAACTCTTTTATTCGTTATTCTATTATGAGAAACATTGGTGGGAAAGAGATGTTACATATGCTCTGGGAACAAGTTTGCAATACACCTGCCTGCATATCTACCTATCAAATATAGGTTGTAAATGCGACCATAGGCAACCATGAGCAGAGACGGAGTTGAAAATGGGTGCATCCCCCCTCCCCTTTGGTACAGCCCTCCTTTTCTTTCTCCTCTTACCTCTTCCTCCCTTCTCCCCTCCTCCTCTCTTCCATCCCCTGCCGGAGGTCGCTCACCACTGTTCTAAATTAGGGATTAAAAAGAATTTCATCACGGTTCCAGCTGTGAGCGAATTGAAATCCTTTCCTCCCAGCAGATCCCTGGCAAGGACAAATGCCAGCACAAATCAAGCACAACTTTTGTGTCTGTGTGTGTGTGTGTGTGTGTGTGTGTGTGTCCCTTTCCCCAGACGCACACATTTGGTAATACGTAAAGTGGAACTGGGGTTTTCTCTATCTGCTTTTTGCTTTGAAAAATCTTATTACAGGAAGTCCTCGACGAGCAAACATTTATTTAGTGACCGTTTGAAGTTACAACAGCACTGAAAAAAAGTGACTTACGGCTGTTTCTCACACTTACGACCGTTTGTGCCGCATCTCCCTGGTCACGTGATTCAAAATCCGGACATTTGGCAACTGGCTCATATTTATGACGGTCACCGTGTCCCCAGTCACCGTCTCCCCAGGGTCACGTGATCCACTTGACCTGATGAAGTCAAGATTCACTTAACAACTGCGGGATTAACTTAACAAATTCAGTGACTCACTTAACAATGGCGGCAAGCAGGTCGTAACGTGGGACAAAAGTCACTGAGCAACTGTCTTGCTTGTGTCGCCACTGCAGTTGTAAGTCAAGTATTACCTGTAGTCCTTGAGTTATGACGGTAACGGAGCCTGCCACAAGTTGTAACAATAGTAATATAGGTTTTTTTTTTTTTGCATCAGTCGTTTCAGTTAACGCGCTGGTCATAAGGGAGGAACCGTTGCTCTCTATCAGCACGGGTTTCTGAAAATCAGAAGAATCTTCTAAAAATCAGAAGAATCGCTTTTAGGCAAAAAGCATAATAAAAAAAACTCAAGTCACATGATCACAAAATGCTACAAACAGCCGTAAGCGCATTCGTGTTTTCTAGCACCGAAGATGTGGTCACATGACCCCAGGGGTAGAACTTTGGATACGAGTCGAAAGTTCCTTTTCTCCCAGGTAGGTCAAAATTTCAAACGGTCGCTAAGCGATTGGTCATAAATCGAGGACAATTTGTGCTTGCTCCCTGCTACCTTGCCAATTGCGCCCCCTACTGGACCGGGATGCCTTGCGCACAGTCACTCATGCGCTGGTGACGTCTCGCTTGGACTACTGTAACGCTCTCTACATGGGGCTTCCCTTGAAATGCACCCGGAGGCTGCAGTTGGTCCAGAACGCAGCCGCGCGGGTAATTATGGGGAGTACTAGGTACTCCCACGTGACACCGCTCCTGCGCGAGCTGCACTGGCTTCCTGTGGCCTATCGGGTGCGTTTCAAGGTTTTGATAACTATCTTTAAAGCGCTCCATGGCTTAGGACCTAGTTACTTGCGGGATCGTATTCTGCCCCATACATCCCTGCGACCAATTCGCTCGCACAGAGAGGGACTCCTCCAGGTGCCGTCCACCAGACAGTGTCGAGGGGCGGCGCCTAGGAGTAGAGCCTTCTCTGTGGCGGGCCCAGCCCTGTGGAATGACCTCCCTCCGGATATTAGGACGACGTCCGACCTCCGTTCCTTCAGAGTTAAGCTCAAGACCCACCTATTCCAAGCAGCTGGCCTGGCTCAACCATGATCCAACTATATCGCTCCTGACGGGTTTTTTATTAATGTAATTCAATAGATTGGGGTTTTTAAATACTGTGACTTTTTAATTGTTTTAATTGTTAATTGTTTAATTGTTTTTTAGCTATCAGCCTACCTCCTCCTTGTATACGTTTTATATATGTCCTTGTTATATGTATGTCCTGTCCAGATTTGTATTGTATTGTACTGTACTTTGTATTTTATTTGTTTTATTGTACGCCGCCCCGAGTCCTTCGGGAGAGGGTGCGGCTTAGAAATAAATATTCTATTCTATTCTATTCTACCTCAAGAGCCCTGGTGGCGCAGTGATTAGAAGGCCATATTGCAGGCTAGCTCTTCATTCCCACTGCCAGGAGTTCAATCCTGACCGGCTCAAGGTTGACTCGGCCTTCCATCCTTCCGAGGTCGGTAAAATGAGGACCCAGATTGTTGGGGAGTGTTACATACTTGGACTAACTGCAGTGGTTTCCACCAAGGTCCTCTGTTCCCGCCGATTCTATTGGACGAAGGGTCTGACAGCTCCCTATCAAAGGGCTGCTGTCAGACTCAACCTTCTCTGGATTGCTCTCACTTGTTGTACTTAATAAAGAGCTGTTGTTACCGTTAAACCTGTGTGTACCTATCCATTACCCAATCGAACACTGGCGACGAAGGTGGGATTGGAAGGCAACTAGGCGAACCAAAAAGAGCGTAGCAATCCAGCAAATACATCCAGCCTGGAGCTCAGAATGGCTTTGAGCAGCCATTTTTGAGCGGCAAACTCAAAACGCCCTCCAAATACAAAATGGGCACGCACGGGCCTTCGACTCCGTATGACCCAGTCACCAAGCACTGGGACTCGTACATGCTAAGATTTGACTGCTTCCTCGAGGCAAACAACCTCATGGGCCTTTCTGAAGCCCGCAAGAAGAACATGTTCCTTGGGTACTGTGGCCGGGAAGTGTCCGAGACAGCAAAAGACCTCTCTGAGCTGACCCCGCTACAATCGGTCCATGCTCCAGCAGACGCTTAGGACTCATTACGCACCTAAGCCATCCAAGCACGTTCGCCGGCCTGAATTCAATATCAGGAACCAAAAGGAGGGCGTGTAGATAAATGAGCACATTGCCGCACTCCGTAAAGCCACAGCATACTGCGAATTCAGAGACTTAGATGAGCTGATTCTGGACTGCATTATATGCGCCGTTCGGGATATTAATTTACAGAGGAGGTTGCTCGCAAAATCAAACCTCACTCTGCAAATCGCCTTGGATGAAGCCAGGGCGTCAGAATGAGCCGTCAAATCGACTGAAACCACTGCAGTTAGTCCAAGTATCTAACAGGGAGGCAATAGGCTGACTCTATAAACCACTTAGAGAGGACTATAACAGCACTGCGAAGCGGTATATAAGTCTATGTGCTATTGCTATTTCTTGCTTGATACCAAATCAGATCAGAGACTGGCTAGGGTGTGTGTGTGTTATTGTGTTATTCCTGAAAAAACAAAGAGAAGAAAAAGAAGAGTTTCTTTTTTTTTTCAAACAATCAAAAGCTAAAGGATGATTGGTTCTCTCTGACTCCAGAGAACAGGACCTCAACTTACGACCACAATTCAGCCCAATAGTTCTGTTGCTGAATGAGACACTTGTGAAGCAAATTTTGCCCTATTTGACAATCTTTCTTGCCAGGTTTGTGAAGTGACTCACTGCAGTTGTGAACTCAGGAACACGGTTGTTAAATGAATCCGGTGTCCCCCCCCCTCCCCATTGACTTTTTCTGATCAGAAGGTCGCAAAAGGGGATGACGTGACCCTGGGTGGGACAGTGCCACAGTCATAAAATGTGAGTCAGTTGCCAAGCATCTGAATTTCATTCCCGTGACACTGCAATAGTCGTAAGTGCAAAAAGTGGCCCCTACGTCATTTTTTTCAGTGCCATTATGACCTTAAATTATGACCACTAAATGAACTGTTGTAAGTTGAGGACTACGACGTTTAAAAGCGCTATTGCTTGTGGATTCTCCTTGGAAATGGACCCAAATCTGATCTGATTTGTTGTTTCTGGTTTGTTTTTTTCCTCCTTCCCACGGTAAACCAGTTGGCCCATTGTTGATCCGAGACATTTTGCAGCCTCATTCAAATTGCCGTTTTATTTATTTAATTTTTTCCCCTTCTTCCAAAATAAGTTTCCCATTTCTCCTCTCCGTCCCACCGCCTCCCACCCACCCCCCACACCGACCCTCCTCCGTTGCCTTGAAAAGATTTTGCGTTAACTTCACCCTGCCACCCGAGTCAGATAAACCTTGGCCGACGGGATCGATAGTTTCCGCGAACTTGATAGAAAATTAGGCAGGTTTAATAAACTTCATGGATGGCTTCCTATCGGGGCTGTAGATCAAAGGAGGGTGGGAAGGAGAGAAAAAACAAATATATTGACTCGTTATCCCTTAGAATAGCGCTTATAATAAGTCACACCGGTACAATATTCCTCTCGTTAAAAATGGTGATGAGAGTCAAGCTGGCATCTCGCTGGAGAGCCGGCGGGCTGCGAAGGAGACGGAGGCTTCCTCGTTGGGAGCCAAAAAGTGACCTTGAAGGAGAAAATTCATGCATTATGCAAAGCGCAACCTGTCCATTTTCTCAGATCTGTTTCCTTCTACGCTGAATGTCCGTAGCTAGTCGGAAAATATAATAAACACAGGACACCCTCGACGTACGACGACAATTGAGACTCAAATTTGAAGTGGCGGAGACATTGGTGGGCCCATTTTAGGACTTCTTTTTGCCACAGTGGTTAAGGGAATCGTTTGCAGCTGTTAATTAGTAACCTGGTTGTGAGGTGAATTTAGCGTCCTGACCTAGGCCTCCCAAGATCATGAAGCCAGCTCCTCGTCCCCGATAAAACCCCTTTTATTTAGGTTAAAGAGAATTCCTCTCCAGCAAAGTCCTGGCAAGCGGTCTTTCAAGAGATTTCACAACTACGGACCTTGATCAGGCTTGGAGAGCTGCCAGGCCGATATCTTCCAAACGCCACTCTGTAGCAGACAATACTTGGCAAGAAGTGAGGAAGAGATCTTCACCCTAATTGAATTGAATGAATTGCCTCCTTCAAACTCCACTCCCCTGTTGCTCCCTCTTTATTCCCCACGGAAGAGGCCATTCACCGTCCACCTGTACCTTTACTCCTGAATCAGCCCTTGTTCCTTAGCTGTTCCTTTTGTCCGGCAGCTCTGCGCATGCGCACTCTGGGAACAGGCTCCAGCTGTTCTTCTGCCTCGCTGATCTCCGACTCCGAAGGCAGCTGATAATTGTCATATGGCCCCATCTCTGCCTCCGACACAGAGCCCTCATCAGAGCCTTCCACAGACTCCAGGACTGGCCCAGGTTCCTCCCCAACCTCCTCACTCTCCGAGTCGGCCACCAGCTCCACTGGTCGCTGGTGGGCCCCAACACTCAGCTTCCCCTGCTGACTTTGCTTCTCAGAAAGTCGCAGAAGTGGGTCACGTGACCCCAGGACACTGCAGCCGTCATAAATATGAGTCAGCTGCCAAGCGTCCGAATTTTGATCGCGTGCAAACAGTCGTAAGTGTGAGAAATGGCCCTGTCACTTTTTTTTTCAGTGCTGTTGTAAGTTCGAACGGTCACTAAACGAACGGACTTACCTGTACATTTGGAGGGCCCCTTCAGATTCGCCTGTAAAACCAGAATGTATTGGGGACCGTTAACTCCAAAGACCCACTGAGAGACAGTGATGTTGATGGTCCTCTTAAAATAGGTGTGGGTACCGCAATTTTTTCAAGTTACACAACAGAGGCCCCAAATCACAGGGTTTTTCATCTGTTGGGGCTGTAAGGTGCATTCTCTGAACATGGTGAAAGGTAAAGGTTCCCCTCGCACATATGTGCCAGTCATTCCCGACTCTAGGGGGCGGTGCTCATCTCCATTTTAAGCCGAAGAGCCAGCGCTGTCCAAAGACATCTCCGTGGTCATGTGGCCGGCATGACTAAACGCCGAAGGCGCACAGAACACTGTTACCTTCCCGCCAAAGGTGATCCCTATTTTTCTACTTGCATTTTTTACATGCTTTCCAACTGCTAGTTTGGCAGAAGCTGGGACAAGTAACGGGGGCTCACTCCGTTACGCAGCGCTAGGGATTCGAACTGCCGACCTTTCTTACCAGGAGGCAAGTAAGTTATCAAGGGATATAACCCGTGAATTGCATTTCATTCATTTAATTTTCATTCAGCTTGGATTTCATGAAATTGATGAGAGCTTCCCTCCAGCTGTCATTTATTTCTTCCTCCAGTTTTTCCTGAATTCTTGGGATACTAGAAGGGAAGTAGGACTGCCATTCTGGAAATGAGCTGTGCACCTCTGGAGGAAAACCAGGTGCCAACTTTCTTTTTCAGGGACCAAGAAAGATTCTTGCAAAACCTGGTAAGTAAAGAAAGAAAGAAAGAAAGAAAGAAAGAAAGAAAGAAAGAAAGAAAGAAAGAAAGAAAGAAAGAAAGAAAGAAAGAAAGAAAGAAAGAAAGAGTAATAGTAATAGTAATAACAGAGTTAGAAGGGACCTTGGAGGTCTTCCAGTCCAATCCCCTGCTCAGGCAGGAAATCCTATACCATTTCAGACAAATTGTTGTCCAATCTTTTCTTAAAAACTTCCAATGATGGAAAATTCATAGCTTCTGGAGGTATCTTGTTGCAAAGAAGGAAGGAAGGAAAGAAGGAAGGAAAGAAGGAAGGAAGGAAGGAAGGAAGGAAAAGAGAGGGAGGAAGGAGAGGAAGGGAGGAAGGGAGAGAGAGAGAGAGAGAGAGAGAGAGAGAGAGAGGAGAGAGAGAGAGAGAGAGAGAAAGAAAGAAAGAACGAAAGAAAGAAAGAAAGAAAGAAAGAAAGAAAGAAAGAAAAACAAACAAACCTTGGAAAGTACAGAGAAGTAAGTTTTAGTTCTCATTTATTAGCAATGATGCTAAGGTGACACCTCCTTAATTTCTTTGCTCTTCTTTCTAATTGTGTCCCGACATCTCTTCTTGGTCCATGTTGCTTTGCTGTCAAGGCCAGAGGATTCCATTATGGCTGTTTTCCTTCGCCAGATGTTCTTCAACTGCACTGAAAATGGTCTGAAACACAGGGAGAAGATCTGCCAAGGCTAGTATTCCTCAACCTTGGCAATTTTAAGAGAGGTGGACTTCAACTCCCAGAATTCCCCACCCAGCATGCTTTAAGAGGGGTGAACTAACTCCATGAATTCCTCAGCCAACTCATTTTAACAGGGATGGACTTCAACTCCCAGAATCCCCCACCCAGCATGCTGGCTGGTGAATTCTGGGAGTTGAAGTCCACCCATGTGTTAAAACTGCCAAGGTGAACAACACTAGAAGCTACAAGGGTAAAAAATTTCCCTGCAGCATCTCCTGGACAGATGAGACTTCTGCAGGTAAGGCACATCTCATGAACCCAGAAGCTCACCAGAACTCCTGGACACCTCCTGCTGAAGGTCTAGGTTAAATATCAGAGGATGAGGGAGATGCTCAAAAATTGGAGGAGGATGAGCGGTTTTGACCCACAGCTTGAGTTTCTTCCTTGAGCTGAAAAAGATGCAACAGGAAGACAGCCAGCTAGCAAAAATCAATTCCAAAATCTATGGACAAAAATGGTCTGCAGGAGGAGAGTCCTGATTCTGTATTCTATTGCTACATTTCTGGAGAATTTCTGGACAATTATTCTGGATAGGCATTTTTGAGGTTCCTCTTTTTGAGTTTTCTCTCCCTTGCATTATTTTAGAGACAGACTTTGACTTATGACCAGTTGCTTAGCAACTGTTTGAAGTTATGACCTGCCTGAAAAAGAGGAGCTATGATCCGGATCTTTTGGCCAATCGCCAGGAGGCAGTGAGTTCTAGTCCCACCTAAGGCAAGAAAGCCAGCTGGGTGACTTTAGCCCAATCACCAGGAGACTGGGAGTTCTAGTTCCATCTTAGGCAAGGAAGCCGGTGTGGTGACTTTGGGTCAATGAACTGAAGACAGAGAGCTCTAGTCAAGGAAGCCAACTGGGTGACTTTGGGCCAATCACCAGGAGAGTGGGAGTTCTAGTTCTACCTTAGGCAGGGAAGCCGGCTTGGTGACTTTGGGCCAATGAACTGAAGACAGTGAGTTCTAGTCAAGGAAGCCAACTGGGTGACTTTGGGCCAATCACCAGGAGAGTGGGAGTTCTAGTTCTACCTTAGGCAGGGAAGCTGGCTTGGTGACTTTGGGCCAATGAACTGAAGACAGTGAGTTCTAGTCAAGGAAGCCAACTGGGTGACTTTGGGCCAATCACCAGGAGAGTGGGAGTTCTAGTTCCTACCTTAGGCAGGAAGCCGGCTGTGGTGACTTTGGGCCAATGAACTGAAGACAGTGAGTTCTAGTCAAGGAAGCCAACTGGGTGACTTTGGGCCAATCACCAGGAGAGTGGGAGTTCTAGTTCTACCTTAGGCAGGGAAGCCGGCTTGGTGACTTTGGGCCAATGAACTGAAGACAGTGAGTTCTAGTCAAGGAAGCCAACTGGGTGACTTTGGGCCAATCACCAGGAGAGTGGGAGTTCTAGTTCTACCTTAGGCAGGGAAGCTGGCTTGGTGACTTTGGGCCAATGAACTGAAGACAGTGAGTTCTAGTCAAGGAAGCCAACTGGGTGACTTTGGGCCAATCACCAGGAGAGTGGGAGTTCTAGTTCTACCTTAGGCAGGGAAGCCGGCTTGGTGACTTTGGGCCAATGAACTGAAGACAGTGAGTTCTAGTCAAGGAAGCCAACTGGGTGACTTTGGGCCAATCACCAGGAGAGTGGGAGTTCTAGTTCTACCTTAGGCAGGGAAGCTGGCTTGGTGACTTTGGGCCAATGAACTGAAGACAGTGAGTTCTAGTCAAGGAAGCCAACTGGGTGACTTTGGGCCAATCACCAGGAGAGTGGGAGTTCTAGTTCCATCTTAGGCAAGGAAGCCGGTGTGGTGACTTTGGGCCAATGAATTGAAGACAGTGAGTTCTAGTCAAGGAAGCCAACTGGGTGACTTTGGGCCAATCACCAGGAGAGTGGGAGTTCTAGTTCTACCTTAGGCAGGGAAGCCGGCTTGGTGACTTTGGGCCAATGAACTGAAGACAGTGAGTTCTAGTCAAGGAAGCCAACTGGGTGACTTTGGGCCAATCACCAGGAGAGTGGGAGTTCTAGTTCTACCTTAGGCAGGGAAGCTGGCTTGGTGACTTTGGGCCAATGAACTGAAGACAGTGAGTTCTAGTCAAGGAAGCCAACTGGGTGACTTTGGGCCAATCACCAGGAGAGTGGGAGTTCTAGTTCTACCTTAGGCAGGGAAGCTGGCTTGGTGACTTTGGGCCAATGAACTGAAGACAGTGAGTTCTAGTCAAGGAAGCCAACTGGGTGACTTTGGGCCAATCACCAGGAGAGTGGGAGTTCTAGTTCTACCTTAGGCAGGGAAGCCGGCTTGGTGACTTTGGGCCAATGAACTGAAGACAGTGAATTCTAGTCAAGGAAGCCAGCTGGATGACTTTGGGCCAATCACCAGGAGGCTGGGAGTTCTAGTTCCACCTTAGGCAGGGAAGCTGGCTTGATGACTTTGAGCCCTTTGAGCCAATCACCAGGAGGCTGGGAGTTCTAGTTCCACCTTAGGCAGGGAAGCTGGCTTGGTGACTTTGCATCCTTTGAGTTGTAGTCCCGTCTTAAGCACAAAAACCAGCTGGGTGACTTTGGTGACTCTCTGCCCAATCCACCTCGCAGGATTGTTGTGGGGAAAATCGGAGGAAGTAGTATTAACTGTGATCACTACCTTGAGGAAGTTATAAAATAACTCAATAAACAAACAAATGTCCCAGACTGGACAGGGGGAGTGGACTAGAAAACATCTAGGGTCCCTTCCAACCGTATGATTGGAATTATATATGATTCCCCCCCCCCTTTTAAATATCTGCGTTTCGCTTCCAGTTTTGTCTTCGATTTTGCCGAAAACCAGAGTCCTGTCCCACAGCGGTCCTCAATTTGAGCTTTTGACACTAATAAGAAAAACAGAGAAAATAGCAGAGCATTTTCCTGGGGCGGCTTAAAACACGTTTTCAACTAGAAAAAAGTCCACGGCTAAAAATATACGAACCCACCAACAACAGTCTGAATGTCTAAAGAGCAGAAAAAGTAAAACAGAAATAAAAATAAACACAAAAAGTCCCTGACAGTCTAACAGAGTTAAAGTATTAACATATTAACATAGTAATGATAAATATTTAATACCAAAATAACATTAATATATGAACGAGAGGCTTGGTTACACTGCAGTCTGCACATTTAAATTAGGAAGATTTGCGGAATACTAAAATTGTACAGTCGCCGGACCTGTTTTGTTTTTTGTTTTTTTTAAATTCCAGGGATGGTTTTGACACCAGAATCTATTTGGCTATCTGCGTCAATACAGGTAGTCCTTGACTTACGACCAGTGGTGGGATGCAACCTGTTTAACAACCAGTTCGGTGAGTGCGTGCTTTGCATTCGCGCGTGCATCATTTAAGAAAATGACCTTTTTAAGCTTCAAAACTTACCTTCTACGTCAGCGTCGGTGAGTAAAACAGCTGATGTGTGACACTCGGCTGTGCCGCGCGAATCAGCTGAGCTAAAAAATATAGGACGGGAAAAAGCAGGGGCGTCTGGGTGGGGCCAAATACACACCAGAACAACTAGTTCACACGAACCGTTCCGAACTGACTGAATCCCATCCCTCCTTACGACCGCAATGGAGCCCAACATTTCCGTGGCTAAGCGAGACATTTGTTAAATGAGTTTTGCCCCGTTTTAGGACCTTTCTTCCCACAGTTGTTTAGTGAATCATCGCAGTTGTTAATTTAGTCACACAGTTGTTAAATAAATCTGGCTTCCTTTGCTTGTCAGAAGTGTGAAAAACGGTCATAAGCAAGGGTGGATTCAGCGGTTCAGACTGGTTCGGGCCAGTTCGGACGAACCAGATGTTAATTTTACATCTGGTTCACCGAACTGGTAGTTTCAAGGACTGGCTGGCCCCGCCCATCCTGCTCAGCCCTTCCAAGGAGTCACCACACATCCCATTTTGAATGCCAGGTAAGTGCAGGTCCCGCGTGGAGGCTCTGGGAGAGCGAAAAACAGGCCTCCTGGAAGTTCCGGAAGATCGGAAATGGGCTCGTTTCCAGCTTCCGGAAAGCCTTTGGAGCCGGGGAGGCCGTTTTCACCCTCCCGGAGGCTTGAGGAAAACCTCCAGAGATCTGGAGGGTGAAAACAACCCCCCCCCCCACACACACACAATGTGGTGCAGGAGGCTGAGTAGGCCACGCCCACCAGGGCCACGCCCACCTAGCAACCAGGTAGAGAACCGGTTGCTAGAAATTTTCAATCTCACCCCTGGATAAGTCACTTTTTTCGGTGCTGTTGTAACTTTGAACGGTCACTAAATAAACTGTTATCAGTCAAGGACTACCTGTAATGAACTCTGGGAGAAAGTGAGATAAGATGCCATTTTGTGGGTCTCCCTGGATCTTTTAGTGGCTCCTGTCACCGTTGACCATGAAAACATGTTCAGTAGGTCCTTGTAAATGTTGGGCCAAGATATGGATCTTCTAATGGGATGGATCACTAATAATTAATCCGTGGAACGACTTGACTCCAGAAGTTGGGGGTGACCCAACACTGGAAGTTTTTAAGAAGAGATTGGACAGCCAAATGGTTTCCTGCCTGAGCAGGGGGGGTGAACTAGAAGACCTCCAAGGTCCCTTCCAACTTTGTTATGCTGTTAATAAGCTGGATA
This sequence comes from Natrix natrix natrix, assembly GCA_029891615.1. NCBI lineage: Eukaryota > Metazoa > Chordata > Lepidosauria > Squamata > Natricidae > Natrix > Natrix natrix. The sequence continues at coordinate 223,079 of JAKRSK010010972.1, forward strand.
TTGAGTCCTAACGAGGCTTTTTTTGGCCTCTCAAGACCTTTCCTAAAGATGGTTACCTCAACCTCCCTGGAGATCCGACCTTTCCATGCAATCTGACCGAAGAATTCTACTAAAAGGGAAACGGATTTCTTAGATCCTGGAGAATTTCATCTTATGGAGGAAAAATAAAGGCCATCTATCCTGATTTTCTGCCCACAGATTGGGTGTTTTAAGGGCTGGCTGGTGCCCACTTCTAGATACAAGCCCGATTTGTCTCAATAAAACAACAACGAATTAAACTAAGATTACGTCTGTGACTACCAGACTCAAGATCTGTGATTCTTCTGAATCTCTTGGTGGTTTTTGGTGGCTGACTATGAAAATGGAGTCAAGTACTGTGTTTTCCAGAAAAATAAGACAAAAGAATATTATTTTCTTTTGACCCCCTGAAATAAGCACTTGGCCTTATTTTCGGGGCGGTCTTAATATTATTATTATTTTTTGTTAAAATGTTTAAATAAGTTTTACAATTATTACCCCCCTTACCCTTCCCTCTTCCCCCATCCCTACCCCTCTTCCCTCCCTCCCTCCCCTCGACCTCCCAGAGCAAAATACAGGGTATAAACATTAAACAACCATACGCTAACATCAGCTAATTAATTTTAACATGTTACTATTCTTGTGCTTTAACTCCCCCTTTATTAAACTAGCTTTGAATAAATTGTAGCATTCCTTATGCCTTCATTCATCAGCTAACTGAAATTTTTTAGTCCGATATTTGTTTTGAATATAGTCAATCCATCTTCTCCAGTCCAGCTTATATACTTCTCATCCGAGTGGTCCTTCAGATACGCTGAAATTTTGGCCATCTCTGCTAAGTTTACTACTTTTAACGTCCATTCTTGGATAGTGGGCAACTCTCCCTTCTTCCAATACTGCGCCACCAACAATCTTGCTGCCGTCGTTAGGTTCAAAATCAAATTAGTCTCTATAATTAGTACAATCTGAAACTATACCTAACAGAAACAACTGGGGTGTGAACTTTATCCTCTTTTTCAAAATATTTTGAATAACCCACCATATTTTTATCCAAAATGCTTTAACTTTTTTACAAGTCCACCAAATATGGTAATGCGTGGCACCAACACAGTCATACCTCCAACATTTAGATTGTAGATTCGGATACATACAGGCTAGCCTTTTTGGATCTGAATGCCATCTGTACAGCATCTTGTAGAAATTCTCTCTCAAGTTCTGAGCTTGTGTAAATTTTACATTTGTTACCCAAATCTCTTCCCATGTTTCCATCACTATCGGTTCTTCAAAATTTTGGGCGGTCTTATTATTTTTGAGGTGCAGGAGTCGGCGAGCATAGTCACCTCATGGCTGCTGCTGTGTTGCAATATTTTCAGGGGCGGGCTTATTTTAGCGCATGCGCTCAAAAGCCCGATTCAGCTTATTATCTGGGGAGGTCTTATTTTCGGGGTAGGACATTGTTGGTGTGAGAAATGGCTCTTCTAATGGGCTGGATTACTGAGGTAATAAGTGAATTGCTAAGAGAATCTGGGCTTCCTCGTTGACTTTGTTTTTCAGAAGGTCGCAAAGGGAGATCATGTCACCCCGGCACACTACAACTGTCGTAACTACGAGTCAGTTCGCCAAGCATCCGAGTTTTGGTCACGTGGGCATGGGAAGGCTGCAGAGGTTCTAAGTGTGAAAAAGAGTGTCACAAGCAGGGATGATATTCACTTACATTCCCTACCGGTTCACAAATGTGAGCGTGCAGCCGGTCCACTCATGCGCTCGTTCTTCTGTGCATGCACTTTGCTCACATCCATGGTTTGCACATATGCCCCCGGATTGAAAACGTGCCTAAATAGGACAGCAGAGGGCCGGGACAGGTGATTGGGCCCACTCGCGATTTCCACTACTGGTTCGGGGTAACCAGTCCGAACTGGCTGAATGCTACCTCTGGTCGCAAGCAATGTTCCCTCTAAGCTGCGTAGCTGTGCGGCCATGCACGTGACGGAGAAAATGCCGCGCAGCAGTTTCCAACTGCTGCGCAGTGATTTTATTAAGAGGAAACATGTTTTCCCACGGGAGGGGGCTCTTCCTCCCCATTAGCCAAAAGCGTTCAGCCCCCCCCCCCCGAGGCTCCCTCTGCCTCCTCCACAGTCAAAGGACTCAACAGCCCCGAGAGGTTACACTTCCAGCGCCCTTCGGAACTTCAGCCATGCATTTTGCGGAGGGAGCCAGGCGGAGCTGAAGGGCCTCTCTGGGAATGTTCAGACGGCCCTTCAAACAGCTCCACCATCCTAACGGAGACTCTTTCTCCCTCCGGCCAAACTTCTCTGACTGGTGCTCCCTCTGGAAGCCTCTCTTGGACGGTGGCTGGAATGAACTTCAGGGCATGAAGGAGGAAGGAACAGGGTATGTCTAGTTTAATAGAAAGAAGGACTAGGGGAGACATGATAGCATTGTTCCAATATCTCAGGGGTTGCCACAAAGAAGAGGGAGTCAAGCTATTCTCCAAGGCACCTGAGGGTAGAACAAGAAGCAATGGGTGGAAACTAATCAAGGAGAGAAGCAACTTAGAAATGAGGAGAAATTTCCTGACAGAACAATTAATCAGTGGAGCAACTTGCCTCCAGAAGTTGTGAATGCCCCAACACTGGAAGTCTTTAAGAAGATGTTGGATAGCCATTTGTCTGAAACGGTATAGGGTTTCCTGCCTAGGCAGGGGGTTGGACTAGAAGACCTCCAAGGCCCCTTCCAACTCTGCTATTGTATTGTATTGTATAAGGGCTGAGCCTTCTCCGCCAACAACTCCTCCCCCCAACTTCCAACTACACAGAGGTCAGGGTCTGGAAGGGGTCAGGAAATGGGGGGGGGATTGGGCAGCTACTGGGCAGTAAACATTCAGGTGCTCAGGCATGAAAATGTGCCGCTCAAACACTACACGTTTCCGCGCACACTGAAAACAAATTAGAGGGAACATTGGTCACAAGCCACTTTTTAAAAATTCCGTTGTAACTCCGAACTGGTCACTAAACGAATTGTTGCAAGTCAAAGATGATCTGCAATTTCTTCGTTTGACCTTCCTTCCGAAGGGGATGGTTTTTGTTCCAGCAAGCATGCGCAATTGATTTCTTAATTTGCTCTGTCTTGTAGAGCTGGCAATCGTGCGGTAGCCTCTCATTAGGAAGATTAAAAGATGCTCTCCCTGGATCTGGCTTTGCGGATGACCTGGAAAATTGCAGGACGTTGAAAAGAAGGTCATTCTTTCAAACATCTTCTGACACCACAGGATCTTGGACAAGAGGAAAGCTGAACAGTTGATGCCCAACTGCACAGGTAATCCTAATTACCCCAATTCATAGAATAGAATTCTTTATTGGCCAAGTGTGATTGGACCAGAGGTGGCATTCAGCCGGTTCTTAATGGTTTGGGTGAACCGTTAGCGGCAGCTGCTGGAGGCTCAGCCCACCCTCCCCGACGTAATGTGCAACCTTCTGCGCACGAGAGCGTGCTCACATTTGCGAACCGGTAGCAAAGTTAAATGAATCCCACCTCTGGATTGGACACACAAGGAATTTGTCTTTGATGCATATAGGTCAGTGACGGCTAACCTTTTTTTGGCTCCCGTGCCAAAAGTGGGGGGAGCGCAGGAGGGTCATGGGCGGGCATGCCACACCCATAATGCTATACGCGCGACACCCACCCACCTCCACTTTTGGCATGGTTTTTTCGCCCTCCCCAGGCTCCAGAGGCTTTCTAGGAGCTTGGGGAGGGTGAAAACAGCTCCCTCTGGTCCCCCAGAGGCGCTCCAGAGGCTTCAGGAACTTCCCTGAAGCCTCCGGAGGGCAAAAAACGGACCTATGGGGAACCCGGAAGTTTGGGAATGGTGACTTCCGGTTTGTCCGTAGGGCCGATTTTCGCCCTCCGGAGCCTTCAGGAGGTTTCACTGAAGGCTCCGGAGGGCAAAAAACAGCCCTATGAGCAAACCGGAAGTCCTTTCCCGAACTTCCGGTTTGCCAGGAGGGCTGGTTTTTCGCGCTCCGGAGGCTTCAAGGAAGCCTCCGAAGGGCGAAAAATGGCCTCAAAAGAAGGCTGAAGTCGGCTGGCCAGGGCACGCATGCGCGCTGGCCAGCTGACAGGTCAACACCTTACCGTGCCCTAACAAATCGCTCCACATTCCACCTGTAGCATGTGTGCCATAGGTTTGCCATCACAGCTCTAGGTGTACGTAAAGAAAAATACATTCATCAAGATGTGGTGATGATGGCATCTTCAATCAATCAATCAATCAATCAAAATAGAGCTGGAAGGTATCTTGCAGGTCATCTAGTCCAACCCCCTGCCCAAGCTGGAGACCCTACACCATTTCTGACAGATGGCAGTCCGGTCTCTTCTTGAAAGCCTCCAGTGATGAAGCTCCCACAACCTCCGAAGGCAACTTCTGTTCCATGGGTTGATTGTTCCCACTGTCAGAAAATGTCTCCTTATTTCCAAGGTTGAATCTCTCCTTGATCAGTTTCCATCCATTATTCCTTGTCTGGCCTTAAGTGCTTTGGCAAATAGCTTGACCCCTCCTCTCTATGGCAGTCCCTGAGATATCAGAACACTGCTATCTTGTCTCCCCTGGTCCTTCTCTTTATTAGACTAGCCATGCCCAGTTCCTGCAACCGTTCTTCCTATGTTTTAGCCTCCAGTCCCCTCATCATCTTGGTTGCTGTTCTCTGCACTTTTTCTAGAGTCTCCACATCTTTTTGATAGTGTGGTGACCAGGGGTGGGTTCCTGCCAGTTCTAACCTCTTCTATAGAGGGATCTGGAACCGGTTCTAAACGGCACGGTAGATTTGTGGAACCTCTTCTATAGAAGAGGTGAGAACTGGCAGGAACCCACCCCTGCGAAGCACCCACAACTCCTGGTGGCAAGCTGTTCCACTGGTTAATTGTCTTCACTGTTACGAAGTTTCTCCTTAATTCCAGGTTGCTTCTCTCCTTGATTAGTCTCCATCCTTTGCAGCGGTGGGTTGCCAATTTTTTTACTACCGGTTCGGGTGAATGCGTGCATACAGGTGGGTAGAGCTTCCCACCGCCACTACTATTGGTTTGCCCAATCTGGGCACTACCGGGACCAGCCCATCTCTGATTCATTGTCTCTTATACTGCCCTCTGGTGTTTTGGAAAATAAATTGACCCCCTCTTCTTTAGGTCAGCCCCTCAAATACTGGAATATTATGTCACTTCTTTTTTCTAGACTAGCCATACCCAAATCCTGCAACTTTTTTTTCAGATGTTTCTGTCTGCAAGCCTTTAATCCTCCCATTTGCTCTTCTTTTTTTCATTTTTGAAAAAAATAAAATAAACTTAGGCTTAGAATAACTTTATTGTTCCTTTGAATGTACCTTAATTGGCATATATTAAAATCTAATTTCATTGCGCACAGCTCTCAAAGGGTCTCCCCCTCTAATATACACCACATAAACATGACTAAATAAATAAATACAAAATTATGCATATATACCCACATATATTATAGGACATGGAGAATCAACACAGTCTGGTTCGGATGTATAAAGGCAAAGGTTCCCCTCGCACATAGGTGCTAGTCGTTCCTGACTCTAAGGGATGGTGCCCATCTCCATTTCAAAGCCGAAGAGCCAGCGCTGTCCGAAGATGTCTCCGTGGTCATGTGGCCGGCATGACTCAACGCCGAAGGAGCATGGAATGCTGTTCCCTTCCCACCAAAGGTGGTTCCTATTTTTTTACTTGCATTTTTTACATGCTTTTGAACTGCTAGGTTGGCAGAAGCTGGGACAAGGAACGGGAGCTCACTCCATTACGTGGCCCTAGGGATTCGAACTGCCAACCTGTCGACTGACAAGCTCAGCATCTTAGCCACTGAGCCATCGTACATGTATGCAAAAATTCTAATAGTACCTCTGTAGATGTTACAATCTACGCAGGAGCCCACCTCCTTATAAAGTTTTACCTTTTAATGCTCAATGTTTCTAAGCCTTTTAAAATTCGACTTGTTTTATGCAGGTAGTCCTCGACTTACAACCATTCGTTTAGTGACCGTGACAAACAGCCCTGGAAAAAGTGACTTATGACCGTTTTTCACCCCTTATGCAGCATCCCCAGGGTCAGGAGACCAAAATTAAGATGCCTGCCCACTGTCTCATATTCATGACGGTTCCAATGTCCCAGAGTCACGTGATCCCCTTTTGCGACAAGCAAAGCCCAAAGTCCATTTAGTGACCATTCCGATGGCACTGAAAAAAGTGACTTATGACTGTTTTTTCACACTTATAAACATTACAGAGTCCCCATGCTCAACTTCAGATGCTTGGCAACTGTCTCATATTTATGACGGTTGCAGTGTCCCGGAGTCAGGGGGGATCCCCTTTTGCGATCGTCTGACGAGCAAAGTCAACGGGGAAGTCAGATCCACTTAACAACGGTGTGACTGACTTAACAACTGCGCTGATTGGCTTCACGACAGTGGCAAGAAAGGTCTTAAATGGGGCGAAATTCACTTATCAACTGCCTGGCTTAGCAACAGAAAGTCGGGGCTCAATTGCAGTCATTAGTTGAGGACTGCCTGTTACTTGCTATTTTACGACATTCTCAGCGGTCATGGGGCAGTGAAAGGGCTGGCACATAAATTGATACACTACAATACAATAGCAGAATTGGAAGGGACCTTGGAGGTCTTCTAGTCCAACCCCCTGCCTAGGCTGGAAACCCTACACCGTTTCAGACAGATGGCTATCCAACATCTTCTTAAAGACTTCCAGTGTTGGGGCATTCACAACCTCTGAAGGCAACTTCTGTTCCACTGGCTAATTGTTCTAACTGTCAGGAAGTTTCTCCTCAGTTCTAAGTTGCTTCTCTCCTTGATTAGTTTCCACCCATTGCTTCTTGTTCTACCCTCAGGTGCCTTGGAGAATAGTTTGACTCCCTCTTCTTTGTGGCAACCCCTGAGATATTGGAAGATATCATGTCTCCCCTAGTCCTTCTTTTTCTTAAGCTAAACATACCCAGTTCATGCAACCGTTCTTCATATGTTTTAGTCTCCAGTCCCCTAATCATCTTTGTTGCTCTTCTCTGCACTCTTTCTAGAGTCTCCACATCTTTTCTACATCGTGGTGACCAAAACTGAATGCAGTATTCCAAGTGTGGCCTTACCAAGGCATTATAAAGTGGTAGTTGACTATGTAAATAAAATTTCTGATCAGGTGAAAAAGGAGAGAAAAATATTCCGTGTCGGTAAGCAACCCCTTTTCCTCTTGGGGAGCCAGGCTGGGACTCCCATTAATCTACCTTTTAATGCTAGATGAAGTTATTGTCTTCGACTCTCGTCTCCCTTAAGAGCTTCTCTAGCCAGGCTGATATTTATTGAATCTTTTCCATTAATTCGTTGAGCTCCCCTGTTAGTTTTACCCGTTTCTCTTTTCCTCCTAGATTGCACCTGTCTGTCACAAACCTTTCTAGATGGAGAGCAGGCCATGAACATTTTAAATTAAAAAGAATAGGACGCTGTACTTTAGCTCAGTGGTGTTGGGGCCAACCAGCGGATACGGAGAGTGAGGAGGTTGGGGAGGAACCTGGGCCAGTCCTGTAGTCTGGGGAAGGCTCTGATGAGGGCTCTGTGTCGGAGGCAGAGAGACGTCCAGGGCCCTCTGACAGTTATCAGCTGCCTTCGGAGTCAGACATCAGTGAGGCAGACAAACAGCTGGAGCCTATTCACAGCGTGGGCATGCGCAGAATTGCCAGACAAAGGGAACAGCTAAAGAACAGGAGTTGACTTGGGAGTAAAGGCACGGGTGGATGGTGAATGGCTCCTCCCAGAGGGAATAAATGGGAGCAAAGGGGGAGTGGAGTTTGCAGGAGGCAATTAGTTCAATTCCTTACGGTGAAGGTCTGTTCCTGACTTCTTGCCAAGTAATTGCTGCTACTGAGTGACGTTTGGAAGATATCGGCCTGGCAGCTCTCCAGGCCTGATCAAGGTCTGTAGTTGTGAAATCTCTTGAAAGACTCCTGGCCAGGACTTTGCTGGAGAGGAATTTCCTTTAACCTAAATAAAAGGGGTTTTATCGGGACGAGGAGTCGGCTTCATGACCTTGGGAGGCCTAGGTCAGAACAAGTGGATAGACCAGGGGTGTCCAAACTTGGCAACTTTAAGACTTTTGGACTTCAACTCCCAGAATTCCCAGCCAGCAGAGCAGCTGGCTGGGATTCGGAGTTGAAGTCCACAAGCCTTAAAGTTGCCAAGTTTGGACACCCCTGGGATAGACAAAGGTGAGCTACTGATAGTTTAATGTTGTCCAGGTAGTCCTCGACTTACGACCACAATGGAGAGCAAAATTTCCCTTGTTAAGTGAGACATTTTAACTTGATTGCCCCCCCCCCCAAGGTACCTGTCCCTATTACAGGGAGTCCTCAACTTAAAACCGTACATTTAGTGGCCATTCAAAGATACCGCGGCACTGCAAAAAATGATTTACGACCAATTTTCACACTTACGACCATTGCGGCACCCTCACCGTCACGTGATTTACATTCAGATGCTTGATAACTAGTTCGTATTTATGACGGTTGCGGTGTCCCAGGGTGACATGATCTCCTTTGCCGTCCTTACGACAAGCCATGTCAATGGGGAAGCCAGATTCACCTAACAACTGTGTGACGTATTGAAAGACTGCAGTGATTCGCTTAAAATTGTGGCAGGAAACGTCGCAAAACGGAGCAAAACTCACTTAACACATTTCTCACTTGCCAACTTGCTCAGTTGTGGTCGTAAATTGAGGACTATCTATCTATCTATCTATCTATCTATCTATCTATCTATCTATCTATTTTTGCTTTCTTTTTATTTCTATTTTGTGATCTTTAGGATAGAAATAGAATAGAATAGAGTTGGAAGGGACCTTTGAGGTCTTCTAGTCCAACCCCCTGCTTAGGCAGGAAACCCTACACCACTTCAGACAAATGGTTCTCCAACATCTTCTTTAAAACTTCCAGTGTTGGAGCATTCACAACTTCTGGAGGCAAGTAGTTCCACTGGTTAATTTTTCTCACTGTCAGGAAATTTCCCCTTAGTTCTAAGTTGCTTCTCTCCTTGATTAGTTTCCACCCATTGCTTCTTGTCCTGCCTTCTGATGCTTTGGAGAATAACTTCATTCCCTCTTCTTTGTGGCAGCCCCATAGATATTTGAAGACTGCTATCATGTCTCCCTTGGTCCTTCTTCTCCAGTTCTTTCTCTCCAGATACTGCCAAGGTCCATCTGTCATGCCTGCAAGCCATCTTTTCTTTTTGGACTTCAGGCCTGCCACACTTTCTACTGTGGGAAAATTGGGTGATGTGTAGCCATAATAACATTCTTCTTAGAAAGCCAAGGTCATCTTTGTTTTCTGCACCTGGCCGGAACTGGATGGGTGGACTCTGTCTTCGTGGCAGTGGAAGATTGGACCATATGATAAGCTTGTGGGTGTGGGGGCAAGATCTTGAACTTTCTTTTAGTGGGGAAAACCTGGAAGCTTTCAGATTCGGTTTTTCCCAGATGTGCCAATATGACATCTCTAATAAAGTGGAACTTTGAGGAATCCCAAGCCTTGGAGTTTTATTTCGTTGAGGGTGGTTTTTTTTTTGGAATCCTGACACCATCATCCAGACTTTTTCACCTTTCTTATCAATAATTAAGTCTGGGGCGTTATGCAGAAGGACATTGTCCATTGGAATTCTTATTATTTCTATTTTATCTCCCAATCTAGCCTAAAATTCTGGCATTTTAGCACAATCTGTCCTCAAAATCCTGGCATGGCCAGGCAGCTCCCACCTCCCGCGATCTTTTGACGTGCACAAATTCCCCCGCCGCAATCTTTTGAAGAGCCGATTCCTTGATGAAAATCGTTGGAATAAAAGGAGAAATATCAGAAAGACATGAATTCGGGAGCTGCAGGCAGGGATAATTACCTCTTGATAGTAACCATTCAGAAAATAATTGGCCCTGTGACGTGGATATTCCTGTTGTGTTGAGTCATTAAAATAATGGGGAAATCATAAGAGAATTCGGTCGCTGCTAAAAATCAGGTTAGATCGCCTAATGAATTCCAGCTCAGCTATTTCACTCTGAAATCAATCTTTGTCATGCTTTTTTCTGGGAAAAAAAATATAGGGCAGCTGAGATCATGTCCAAAATGACCTGGATGACTCGAAATCTCCCTTCTGGGCTTTGGAATACAGGTAGTCCTCGACTTACAACACTTTGTTTAGTGAACGTTCAAAGTTACGACGTCACTGAAAAAAGTAATTTTGGTATCAGGCCTGCAGCTTTTTGGGGGATCTTTGGCCTGCCACACTTTCTATTATTTTACTATGCCTTTCTCTATTGTGGGAAAATGGGAGGGGGGATTGTACGGAGTTAGATGCGATGTAGCCATAACAAAATTCTTTCTAGAAAGCCAAGGTCATCCTTCATCTCTGAACCTCTGCACCTGACCGGAAGTGGATGGGTGGAAGATGCCAGCATGGCAGTGGGAGATTGGACCATGGGATGGACTTGTGGGTGTGGGGGGCAAGATCTTGGACTTTCAACTGGGTGGGGAAAACTGGGAAGCGTTCAGATTCGGGTTTCCCCAGATGTGCCAACATGGCTCTCTTAATCAATTGGAACTTTGAGCAATCCTTTGCCTTGGACTCTGATTTACTTTTGAATGCTATTTGGAGACATTTGGACAAAAATTCAGATTTTTGTTGAAATAAGTATCCCCAGGGTCATGTGATCAAAATTTGGAGGCTTCGCAATAGGTTCATACTTACGATGGTCGCAGTGTCCCAGGTTAATGTGATCCCTTTTTCTAACCTTGGTATGAGCAAAGTCAGTGAGGAAGTCAGATTCACTTAATGTTGTGGCCTGCCAGTGGCCAGCAGAGCTGGCGCAGATTCGGACAGTGAGGAAGTTGGGGAGGAACCTGGGCCAGTCCTGGAGTCTTGGGAAGGCTCTGATGAGGGCTCTGTGTCAGAGGCAGAGAGGGGACCAGAGCCATCTGACAGTTATCAGCTGCCTTCAGAGTCAGACATCAGTGGGGCAGAAGAACAGCTGGAGCCTGTTCCCAGTGTGCGCATGCGCAGAGTCACCAGACAAAGGGAACAGCTAAAGAACAGGGGTCGACTTGGGAGTAAGGCCACAGGTGGACGATGAATGGCCCCTCCCAGAGGAAATAGGAGCAACAGGGGAGTGGAGTTTGCAGGAGACAATTAGTTCCCTTAATTGGTTCGTGACTCTCCGAGACTCCTTGCCAAGTTCTGCAGACATCATCCAGGCAGCTCTCCAAGCCAGAGAAGGTCTGTGACTGTAAATCCTCCCTTGAAAGACTTTGCTGGATGTGAATGAGCAGAATTCACAGTCAATGAATAAAAGGGATTTTTGTCCGGACAAAGGAGTTTGCTTCATGCTCTCGGGAAGCCTCAGTCAGAACACTTAACAACTGTGTTATTAACTTAACAACTGCCCTGATTCACTTACCCATGGCAAGAAAAGTTGTAAAATGGGGCAAAAGTCACTTAACAAATGTCTCACTTAGGAACAGGAATTTTGGGTTCAGTTATGATTGTAAGTCGAGGACTATCTGTATTGTGGCTACTGGAGTTACGGCCACGATGGAGCCCAAAAATCTCTGTTGCTAAGCGAAACGTTGGTAAAGTGAGTTTACCCCATTTTATAACCTCTGTTACTGCAGTTGTTAAATCAATCACTGCCATGTTTAAGTTAGTAACCCAGTCATTAAGTGAATTCTCTATTGACTTTGCTTGTCAAAAGGTGGCAAAGGCGGATCACGTGACCACGGGACACTGTGACCATCATAACTATGAGTCAGTTGCCAAGCACCCTGATTTGGATCACGGGACCACGGGGATGTTGCAACGGTCAT